>BDDA01000609.1:5192-63772 GCA_001662385.1 Chlamydomonas asymmetrica
GCCGCAGTGCAGGGACACAGAGCTGTATGATGCAAAGTGCGGTATGCAACATGGCTGATGCGTGTGCGTGTGGTGGTGATGTATGTGCGCAGGTGCCTCGCCTGACGGTGGACCCCAGCACCGGGGACTACTACAACCCGCGCGACGCGGGCCGCAAGAAGCGCTTCACGCGCAAGGTCTGGTCCATGATGACATGCATGCGGGAGATGTGATGACTGACGAGCGACTTGTCCGGTGAAGCGGCAATCCAGATGGCTCAGCCGGCGCTTACACAACACTGCGTGCGAGGCGGGCGCAGTCATGTGCAAGGGTCGGCGCCATAGGCCCTTGTGCACGCGACGGCGGCAGTGTGTGTGTTTGCAACAGCCACCCACCCCCTTACCAAATGGAACCTCCAAACACATCTCCTCGGCCTGCATGGACAGCATTCGAGTACGCATGCATGTCATGCGCAGAGTGCTGACTGGTGCTTTCTTTGGGGCCATGTCGAGGTTAAGAATGCCCAATCCTGATTACGGAGCTGACCGCGGGGCTACGTCGACGTTCCTATCCCTTTGTGGGGGCTGCTTCACCGCATGTGGCCATGCTGTGGGCTGACGCCCCCGCTTGCGCATCCCCTTCTTCCGCCGTTCCCCTAACGTAACGGTATATGCACTACGCCCGCGTGCACCCCTCCCCCCCCACCACCTCTACCGCTGACACCCAGAAACTGTTGGCGCAACACTCGAGCCGTGACGGAGGACAGCGCTCCGGCTGCGTGTGGCTCAGCGGCGCCACGGCGTGTGCTGGACTGTTCACTGTTTACATCCCCCTGTATACATATTGATGTACGGCATTGCATGTGGTACGGTGTGCACCAGGGTGTGCACTGGGTACGCATCACCTGCTGGGTCATTCGTCTATGGTAGGCCCACCCTGCCAGGCGTGCCAGCGCGATGTTGGTGAAGGTGGTCGCAGTGAGGTCTTTTGTGCCTGCAACGCACTTCCTTGCCCCAATCCTTACCTGTGAGCTGTGACTGTGTGAGTGCAGCCTGACCTTACAGGACACGTTTCAACGTACAGCCAGTGCTTATGTGATTTGGCCACAGTGCCCGACAGTCCAGGCTCCAATCGTCAACCGCCTTGTGCGCTCCTCCGATAACGCTTACCGCATTACGCGCACCGGCAGCGTGTGTTCAGCCATGTGCGCATGACCCTGATGCCTTCATTGCCGACTGACTTGCCACCTTGATTTGATGATGCACTCATGTGCGCTGATGGCTGCACGCTGGGACGCATGCGGGTGCGGGTGCGAGCGGGTAGCGGATGCGTGTCATGCTCGTGTTGGCCTGCGTGCATATGGGGCCCGTGACCGCCTGCTTGAAGCGCCGTCCTGGTGGGGAACACAGACATGTTGTTCTCTGGGGTCATTACGATTTGGGAGATGGGCTGCCGCAACCGCCACCGCTGCCGCCCCATGCGACGCATACAACCATTGTTCAGGCGTGCTGGTGGTGGACCTGGTAACCCTCCCTGGTGCTGCGATTCGCATTCATGCATGTGGTGGTACATCACGTAGTACCCTGACGTGTTGTTCCTGTACATACCGTAGACCTGTTGACATGACAGGCAGGGCGGTTCCCCCTTGGTCCCCTGCTTGGGCATGATCGACACCTCACAGACTGACTAGCCGTGTCGTTGTAGTGTTACACTATGGTAATTGATGCATTCCTGCACTGTCACAGTGCGGCAAATGCCGCCAGACCCTTGACAAGCACGCTGACCAACGAGGCGCAGCCACGTCATTGTGGTATTGCGAATTTGCGACATGTGCATGCGGGATTCCGCGCGACTGTTGATGGCCCGCTATCCCTACGTCTAACTGATAAGCTATCGCTCACATGCGTGGAGCATCCCCACAGCAACCTGTATCGCGTGCGCTTGTACAGTTGCTCAGTCTCAGGACCCACACGCCAGCGCAGCGTGAGTTGCTGATCACCCTGCGAGCACATTTGGTGCCTCCATGGTTGAGCGCCTCTCACTGTTTGCTCGTGTTCTTGAATGGGACGGAGCATTTTCAGAACTCAGAGGTTCACACAGTATTGGGGAACGGAAAGTGGGCATCCGTCCACAGGTGGGCGAGCAAGGGGCCGGCTGGCTGCAAGCCCAGCAAATGAGCAGCAACAAACAACAAGTGATACGTTGCAGTGCTGTGATGTTGAGGCCAGTCGATGCATCGCGTTTCATCGCTGAGGTGCAGCGAATGACAGTATCACCACTGCAAACAGCATTCGCTTCGCGCTGTACCCGTCACCCGTGCACGATCAGCAGATTGTTGTGTGCAACAGTTCCACAGTACTACACGGCGGGGTACTACACGGCAGTCCGTTGGGCTGCTCTTGATGCATACTGTTCATATGTGCTAAGAAGCTGGAGTTTCAGTGAAAAACTATTGGCCGCAGAATGCCCAACAGCATGCATGTGCGCACGTGCGTGTGTGCGCACAAGGAGGACTGCATCGCACAAATCGCCCGGCATGAGATGCCCTGGAGCCGGGAGGAGCACCCAAGGCCGAGGGTGGATAACGCCCTTCCGCAAACACGGTAATGGATTCGTAGTGCGGTCTGTTACAAGGACAGTCCCATAGCGCTGCTGCTGTCATACTAGCGCACAGCCCAGTACATGCTGCGCAACGCACGCTGCATAACGCACGCTTCAAGATAGGCACAATTCGCTCGTGAGTGCTGCAAACATGCGCCACGTTGCGTCCATGGGAGGGCTTCCTCCAGCAGATGCTGCGCGTTGCACCGCCGTGTTCACCCCTGCCTAATTTGCGGGCGCTCAATAGCACTCTGACAGGCACGCGCGCGGTAGAAGGCAGCTGCGGCTGACTGGTCAGCACGAAAGCAGCACGTGCAGCATTGCAGCTCTGTACTTTACTAGTTTTATCGTTGTTTGTGTACATGGCCCTAAAAGTGGCGGCCGCTGCAGCCACGGGAGTTGTCTACCCGCAGGCCATGCCGCAGCGGCTCTGGCCGTCAGTACAATAGTACATCTTATCACGCCCGGCTATCGCGCGGCATCAAGTCGGCCGCTCGCTGCAGCATCACGTTTGCATGTGAGTCGCCGCGGCCTCCGCTGCCGCATCCCCCACTGCATCACTGGCAGCGCGGCGCACGCTAGACTGCCATCGTCCCGGCCCCCTCTTGGTCCGCCATGTAAGCATCCCCATCCCCGTCCCCGTCATCACCATCATCGTCATCGCCAGCTGAGCCAGCGTAGTCCCTAGGCTGATCCCCCTCCTGGAGCTGATCCTCATCCGCTGATGCCACATGCGGGTCGTCGTCCCCGCCGTGCGCCTCCGCCTCCGCCGCTGCCGGCCCGTCAGCGGGCATGAGCGCCGCGCTCCGCCTGCCCTCGGGCGTGATCTTGTACTCAAAGGGATCCATGCGGAAGCCGCGCCCGGTGCGCTCGAGCTTGCCCTGCTCCCACAGCCTGCAGAACCAGGGGGGGAGCCATGGAGCATACACAGTTGAGTAAAATCAAGAGGCATATTGTGGACGCACACAGGTGCTACTGCACACCGCTGTGGCAAAGGTAAGCCACGCGGTCAGTGTGGTGGGTTCGTGTGCGCGTGCATGCCAGGCGCAGGTACGCAAAAGGAAGTGCATAGCTTACCAGCGCACGGCCTTGCTTGTGTCGGGCGTGTTGCCAAACTCCTCACGGAAGCCGCGCTCCTTCCACACCACGTCGTCGCCTGCAGCGCGCAGCGCAGGCCAGCCAAGCATGCAGGGCAGGCACGCACGTTAGTACATTGCAGCAATTCAGTGGGGTGGATCAGCACTGCCACATTGCGTGTGGGCACCACACACATTCAGGCAGGATGTGGGCAGCAGGCGCCAGTCTGCCAGCAGCAAACATGCACACTGCAATAATGCAATCAACGTCACGAGGTGCACGCCGGTGGGTCCTCAGCTGCATCTGCCACCCGCCATGCACGCAAACGGGGAGCACATGGCAGACAGGTCATAGGTCAATGCGCAAATCCGCTGTCGCGCAAAGTCTTGCGCAGGGCAGCGCTCAGCGTGAGGGTGCTTGCGGTTCACACACAGCGGTGAATCCTCGTCCTATATGTGCAGTGAACCCTCGTCCTATGTGTGCCAAGCGCAAGCATGCCGACTGCCAGGCCTCCATCCTGCAAGTGCCCAATCCGCTGCGAATATTTCAAAGTCAAAACCTGAGCACCCACCTTGGGAGCGTATCTTGTCCATGATCAGCGCTGCGATGCGCACGACGTTGCCCATCTCCTGGGGCGAGCGCCGCTTCACCTTTGCCTTCCCTCCGCCCTCCTGCGGCGCACCGCCAGCCGCTCCCGCTGACGCTTTAGTGCACCGCTTCTTCGCAGCAGGCTTCTGCGGCGCAATGGCCTTGCTGCCGGACACGCCAGCGCCGGCGCTGGGACCAGCTGGGAGTGCTGCAGCCACACCAGCGCTGGCGGTGTGCGTGCCGCCGCCAGCGCCAGCGCCAGCAGCAGCAGCAGCAGCAGCAGCAGCAGCAGCATCCGTAGCGGGGGCGAGCGGTCCGCTCAGTGCCGCCTGCTGCGCAATCGCCTCCGCTGCCGCCGCAGCGTACCACGCGTTCGCCCACATCATTTCCGCCATCATGGCTGCATGTGTAGCAGCCGCGATGAACTCCGGGTTGAAGGCGAGTGGTGGGAAACCTGGGTGTGCAGGCGCAAGCGCGCTGCCGTCGGCGCCCAGGGGAGCAGCGCCGCCTGCCATTGCTGAGGCAGCAGGCCACCCCATTGCTGCTAAGGGGTGGTGAGGATGGCTCTCAGGCTCAGGCACCAGGGGGGGCGCCGCACCGCCGCTGCCGCGTCCCCCTCGCCCGCGCCCGCGCCCTCGCCCGCGCCCGCTTCCACCGCGCGCAGCCCCCGCACCACGTCCGCTGCTTCCCTCGTCGCCGCGGTCCGCATGCCGCTGCGCGTGCTGCCAATGCGGCGGCGCGGCGCATGCCCTGTCCTCCTGCATAGCAGCGGCCGCCGGAGCGGCGAGCGGCTGTGATACTCCTGCCGCGTCCTGACCGCCAGCGACCGCCGCATCTGCGGCAGGCTCGTCCAGCGCACAAGCCTCCGGTTCGGAGTTAGTAAGCGCATTGCGCTCGCTGCCGTGCCAACACGCGCCCTTGGGGATCGCATGCATCAGGCTTGCGCCTGGCGCTGTCAGCGTGGTGGTGGTGGTGGTGGTGGCTGCCGGGTGGGCGGCCAGGGTGAGGACGCACTCAGCATCACCTCCCTCGGGGCTCTGGTCTCGCTGCGCCACGCTACGAGCAGCAGCGCCGGGCGCCTCTGATGCTGCCGCTGCTGCATCGGGGCTGACGAAGGGTTCGCATGCCTCTTGCTGCTGCTGCGGCTGCTGCTGCGGCGGCGGTGATGGCGTGGTATGAGCCACAATTGAGGACGCATGAGCGTGCTGCTGCGTGGAATCGTGCTGCGGCTGCGCTGCGGCTGCCGCCGCCGCTGCTGCGGCTGCTGGCTGGCCTCCGAGCCCATCCTGGCAGGCCTGGGCGCTGCTGCCGGGTGCATCTGCGGGTACGCTGCCGCCGCTGCGCCCGGCAGCGGTGTTACCACCGAGGCCCATGTACATTCCCAGCAGGTGCTGGAGCGCAGCGGCGTCGACGGCCTGCAGCCCTGAGAACGCGGCGTGTAGATGCGACTGCTGAGCACCAGCGGTGTCGCCCACAGTCCTTGTGCCTTGCTGCTGCTGCTGCTGCTGCTGGTCGCTGCTGGATGGCAGACCCGGCTGGCTGAGGTTGCCGTCAGGGGCACCATCAGCGCTTGCTGAGGCCGCTGCGTGTGCAGCCGCCGCAGGGGCCTGAGGCTGTGCCACGACCGCCGCTGCTTGCTGATGGGGCTCAAAGTTGTCTGTTGTGGTCCCCCCTGCCTCCGCTGCTGCCGGCCCATCAGCGTGCGCGAGCTCCGCGCTCCGCCTGCCCTCGGGCGTGATCTTGTACGCAAAGGGGTCCATGCGGAAGCCGCGCCCGGTGCGCTCGAGCTTGCCCTGCTCCCACAGCCTGCAGAACCAGGGAAGGAGGGGGCATGCGGGGGGCAGGCGCACGCGTTGAGGGGAAAAGGGAGTAATGGCATGCAGGGGCCAATAGGCCAATGGATGGTTGTCGCTCTGTTGAGCCCGAATGGGTGCTACAGTGACTGCAAGCACCAGCAACCGGCGCTTGACAGCCACCTGACCATTACTTTGGCGGCGTGTGTAGGCGCTACCTGATGACCCAAATGGATCTGCGTGTGACCCAGATGGAAAAAGAATGTGACCCAAATCCCAGATATATTGTCTTATAGATGCCATGGCATGCGTGGTGGGCACCAGCCGAAACCGCAATTGCACCCCTAACACACACATGCCAGGACAGGGCTATCCACCCCTCCCAAGGTACTACGTGCGGGGGGAAGCAGGGCGCCCATCCACGGCTATGGCTCACCAGCGCACGGCCTTGCTTGTGTCGGGCGTGTTGCCAAACTCCTCACGGAAGCCGCGCTCTTTCCATACCACGTCGTCGCCTGCACAGCGCAGCCCAGCCAAGCGTACATAGGTCAGCGGGAGTGCGTGACTCTGGCAGTCATAAGTGCGCAAGAAGCAACCGGCCAGAGGCTGCGCAGACAGCACCTTTGAGAACTGTGCGGCACACAGGATTACGTCAAACTCACCAGCAGACTGAACCTTGGCCATGATCAGCTTAGCGATGCGCACCACGTTCACGAACGCCGCTGGCGCACGCCGCTTCTGCTTCTGCTTGGCTTTGACGATGGGGTCAGGGTCACGCTTGCTTTGGGGTTTGGCAACGGGCTTGGCGCTCTTGTTCATGGGCCTGGGTTTGGGCTTGGGCTTGGGCTTGGGCGCTGGAGCGGCAGAGGCCGGCACCGCAGCAACTAGGCCCTGAGGAGCTGTCGGCTCTTCTGCACGTACTGGAGAAGATGCTCGTGCAGGCTTAACAACCCTGGGCGCCCTGGGTGGTTCAACAGCAGCACACTGCGGAGGAGGCGGGGCAGCAGCGAGAAGCATGGTGGATGGAGCCTGCACTGGCGCGGCCGCGTCGTCATCGTCCGTTATCGACGGTCCACTGCTGTCGCTCGTTGTTGCAGACGCTGTGGGAACGTCTTGCGCAGCCAGGTGTGAGCTGCCAGACCATTCCCCTGTGTTTGGTCCGTGGCTCTGAAGACTGTGGACCGCTTCTGCCCCAGGCGCAAAGCAGTTCGCAGCGCCAAGGGGATCGTACGGGGATCGCTGTTGAAGCTGTCGCTCCGCCCACAGTCGGCCCGCAGTCAGTTGTGCTGCAGCATGGCCCTGCCCCTGCTGCTGCTCTTGCTGATGGTGATGAAGCGTGAGTTGCTCAGGAAGCAGGAGGCTGGGCTGGGCCTGTGGGGCTCCGAAGAAGGGTGTCTGCCAGGTGCCGTTTGGCGGGAACCCGTGTGCGCCAAACTCCATGGTCGAGCTTGCAGTTGGAACAGCAACGTACCCAAGAACGGTGTGCTGGTCTGAAACGTTGACAAGGATGGGTCTGAACTCGTACCCAAGTGGTGGCGCTGCAGGCAGAGGAAGGAGCATCGCGGTTGGCGCCTCTGTGGGCAATGCTGGGACCGGCAAGCTGTTGCATTGTCGCTTTGCCAAAGGCTCGGGCACAGTTTCTTCTAGTGTGCGCTTGATGGCAGCCCTTTTGGCTGGCACTGTGCCCTGCGCTGGCTGTTCAGTAGTGTAAGCTTGCACTGGCTGCAGCACCGGCCGCTGTTCAATCTGGGTCACAGGTCCACCCTGCCTTCCATGGTTGTGGTATGCCAATAAGAGCTCCGCAGCAGCATAATCGTCCTGCGTCATGACTGCCTTGCCATCTTGCTTATGCCAAGCTACTGCTGATCCTGCCCCGGGATGCTTGAGCAAGTCGCACGTCGCAGCTGTCCAAGCGCTGCCCGCTGGTGCCGGCCAGCTCATGGCTTTTCCCGTTCAGGCTTAGGCTACCTACACTCCACAGTGGCAGCTTGGTGAGCAGGAGCCAAGCGTGCTGAAAGTGAGGCGTCTTTCAAGACGACATTCAAGCGTCTGCCTATACTACCGTGAAACAAAGTCACAGCGCTGTCCGTATGTGAAGCTGGTAGGGAGCGCTTGTCACCACAAACGGGTATACGTAGAAGAGCACGCTGGAGGCAGGGAACAGGCCCGGGTGAACAACAATTTCCCGCCGGTTTTGCATCTCGTGCAAATTCGAAGGTGTCAAATCTCCAGCAGGTGACCACCCTGTAGGGGGCGTCGCTGACAAGCAAACATGTACTTCAGCGCCGCAGTATAGTTTCTTGGGTTGTTCGCAGGGGCAGCGAGCGTAGTGCGAGGAGCTGTTACCAAGCTGGTGCCAACCGCCAAGTGTCCAAACCCAGTCCAAACATAACAGATGCTCCAGAGCCTTATCAGCACACTTCTTACACGAGAAACGACCTTAACTTGAATGCACACATACCCAAATCGCCTGCCAGCGTGCCTTTTGTATAACGGTTGACACACGGGATTCACACGCGATTCACACGCGGCGTAAATGTGCACAACAAAGATATTGGCATTGAGAGAGCGCTTACACGGTCAGAAGCTCTCCAGTGCATGCATGGCCAGAATAACACGCAGGGTTGCACACACCGGTTGCACACTGCTGAAACTGGGTGATGCCCCCTTTCCCCTGCCTGGAGCTTCGCTGGCTTTGCCCGTGCGCCCATCCCCTGTCCCCTCGCGCACCAGTGCTTGTGCTGCTGGGCTGGGTGAGCCCACCAGCGGAGTAAGCCAACACAATGCTGGTAGGTAGCAAGGGGCTGTGCCAAAGGACTGGCGGGATGACTGCCTGCCGTGTGTTGTTTGCCCGCCTATCATACAAATGAAGTTGATACTTCATAGACAATCGCCTAATCATACACAATAATGTTCCGTGGTTGGCAAGGAGCGCACGGGGGAATGCAGGACTTGGCAGCGAGGGATTGCGAGTGGAGGAGCGCTGCGGGCCGCGGCATGCCTGCTGTTAACCCTGCTGCTCGGCCCAACGAAATCGCATGCATGACCCAAATCACCACATGCGTTGATCATGCGCACAACGTCACGTCGGACGCACATACTGATTCAGTGATATCTCGAACGCAGGGAAGTCTTATTTGGACATGCTGAGAATGCAACCATCAAAGCGATGCAAGCATCATTCAACCGCTACTGCACAGGGTAACACAAGTTCATATACACAGGCCACTCACACACAGCCAGACTGAGAGCAAGCGAACAACGGGTGATGGCAAGCAAGCGTCGGTGCCTCACCGCCTCGATGGCAGCCAGCATCCGCCCCGGTGCGTGGTGCGCTTTCCGAAGCACTCTGCAAAACCAACACGTGTATCATGCAGCGCGCATCAACGGTGCGCCTGAGCTTGGTTCCCCGCTCGCATAGGGCACCAACGCTGCCAGCCAATATAAATGCGAGTACATGACAACTCATCACACACTTTTCAACTTCCGTATGGTACAACGCACATCGGTGTGTGGCCCCCGAGGTGACAGCATGCTGTTCAACAACGCTGTTGCATTCAAAAAGTAATACAGCATGGTGACGTGCAAACATCCATGCCAATAATGCAATGTGACGCATGTACATGATGCAATGCACCAGGCACCGCTCTGCTCATCATTTAAAAGACCGCGCAGCCAGGCGGGCGGGCATAACAAGGAGGCCAGCATCTGAAAGTGAAAGACAACGTAGCGCCCGCGCTATTCACTGCAGTCACGAGTGCGTTAAATCGCCTGCCGTACGCGCTCTTGCTATTGGGGACCGAGCCGATCCGCATGCAGTGAGGCCCCTCATGGCCCCTACGCCACACCAACGCAACCATCATAAGCTGCCCACAAGCGGCCTGCTTCCACCATACAAGGAGTAAGCAATGGATGGGCTTTGACCGTGTCATTCCATTATTATTACCTGTGGCGAAAAACAAATGGTGCACTGTAGCCAGGGTCAATGGAGCGCGCTTGCGTGCCCCGCAGCTTCATGCGCAAAAATCGGAAAATTAGTCCCTTAAGTGGGCGGGGGGATACATAGTGTTGCGAGGTATTGCGCCCTTAGCGCCCTGAAAACAAATCATCGCGTGTAGCTACAACGTGTGTTGCGCGATCAAGACCTCACTGCTAGATAGCCACAGGCATGTGGGTTGCATGCCCCGCTGCTGTATGTCAGTATGTGCGACAATGAGGTGTACGTGACAGTAATTAATGAGAAAAAGAGCGGAGGGCGCAACGCATGACACAGCCAGAATGCTGGGGGTGCACACGCGCATTTGGAAACGTCCTGTTTGTCAGCCTTGCCGCACTTGACCGCCTCGCTCATATCACACGAGCCTGTCAGGGGCACCAACGAATCAGCCGAGGCTGGCGCTTGAATACATGCGCAGCGACCTCCCACATTTGAGCACACAATCAACAGGAGTGTGTAGAGACACGGCACGAATTACTAGCTGCAGAGGGATGTATGCTGTGCCAACGCGTTGGGCGAATATAGGTAATATAGGTGATGCATTCGCATTTCAGAAGGGCATGGGTGTATGACCTGCGTGTGTTCCATGCAAGTGAAGTTCACGCAGGTTCACGCTTGCAATGCATTTGGCATACCATAGTTTGTACATATGTATGCACGGTGCAGGAGCGCTGTGCATGGATTTGGCACGCTCAACGCGAAAACGTCAGCCGGCAAAATGCCACTGAACCGGCAGCAGGGCTGGCTTGAAGCATGCTGCTTCTTATGTGTTTGCAGCTTTTTGGCAGGAACGTTACGAGGTGGGGAGCCATTGGGTTCAACTGGTCCAGTACTGATCATGGCCAGCAGTTCGCAGTGTGCGGGCGGCCGAGTGAACTGGTGTGCGGTGTAGGCTCTAGTACATGATAGCATACTGGCCTTGCAACCCACCCCTTGCTACAGCCTCCTCCCCAGCACAGTCTTTGCGTCGTTGTGAAGGTCCAGCTGCGCGCACGAAGAGGGGGCGATGAGCAGTGTGTCCAAGCAGGGGCCGGTAGGAAGCGCAATGCACGAAAGAAAGGACAACAAGCATCGCACCTGTGAGCCGAGGGGTATATCCTACAAGCAGAACGCCTCGAAGAACCACTCCACCATTCCCTTGTCGCGCTTGTGCACGGGGTCTCTGGCGGGGACTGCGCAACACAAGCAAACACCGTTGGCTGCAGGCTGACTAAAGCGCGGTTCAAGAGACGAAGCACAGCATGGTAAGAGTGGGTGGGTAGAGGCTGCCATACCAGGAAAGGCGTGTGGCGCTGCTTCCGCCCCGAAGACTGGGTCATTGGCGAGCCGCTCCCAGTGCTCGTCTGTGCGCGCACAGGGCACAGGTGCACACCGCCGCGCAAGGGTGCGGTGCTGGTTAAAAAGGCTGATAATTTCGTCCATTTCAGAAAGCGATGTGCGGCATTGCTTGTTTTACTTACTGATGCACGCGTTATGGAACTCTTGGTAGTCTTCTGGCGTGACCCCTGCACGTACAAACTCACGCTCAGCGCGCTCAGCGCTGCCCTTGTGAGCTTGCACTGCCGGCATGACCACAACCCATTCATAGACAGAGGATGGCAGAAGATGATTGTTATGGGTCCAGGCCAGGGCCATGCGTTCCGCGACCGGGTCGCTCAGGCCTATCACCGCCAACTCGTTCTTCAGCTCCTCAAGCTTGTACGCTCGGACGGTGTATGTTTTGCCATCAACGACCAGTTTCGTCTTGGGTTTGTAGTCGTAAATGGCGTACCGTGACCTGTTCTCGTCCATCATGTGCAGACGTTTGCAGGTCGGTAAGAAGTCACGGATAAAGTGGAGGAGGCGCCTCAACACTATAGTGTTTCATTATGGGTCTTGATCAGCTGTTCTTGACAAGCAATGACAGTAACGATTGTGTCTTCGTGGGGTACGCTGTGCGCCCCGTGTAAAATCAAGGCAGAGGCCGATGGCAAACATTGGATGTATAGGTGGCACGCTGACAAAAGATGGAACTGTAAAGTGCCCCTGCATGGAATGCATGAAGGATTCCGCCTTGACCCCCGCCTAACCCAGGCCTTCCGGAGGAGGCCGATGGCAGATGACTGGCATGAGATGCGGCACGTTCAGGCCAGCGACAACACCAAAACAGGTGGTACCACCTATGTCCAATGTTACCACGGGACCCCAGATGCACCGAACCCGTCCCGTTTACCGGCTCACCACTTGTGAATGTCACTGCAGCTGCGGCAGCCGCAGCGGCGTCTGGCAAGTGCGCATGACAGAGTACCCGGCACGTCGCCACCCAAGCCCGCCAGCCAGTGCGCTTGCCCTTGACACACAATGCCTGACGCTCCGTCGTCACGATTACCCCCTCCCCGTTCCTTTTCTTGACCATATACCACCATGTACCATTGTACCTCATGTTCCAGCATGTACCAGGCTGCAAGCGCCGTGCACGCTTGCCGCCTATACCGCCCCACCGCCCCACCCGCTGTAGGTGCCAACTAGCTTAGAGCAACAACGACGCAGTTTGATGCAAAGAGCAAGGGATGATGCATGCTAGCTTGAGTGCCAGAGCATTTGCAATTTTGCATGTACTGTTACATCACTGTGCAAATGTTACATATGAAGAGGTGCGTGCCGGCCGAACGGCCTATGCACCCCAATTCACATGTGTACTAGCACACAGACGTAGCCCATTCTACAAGCACAGAGTGAATGCAAGAATTCATGCATGTGCTATGGCCGTACACTGTGCAAGTGCCGTGGATGCATAGCGCATGACTGCGCTTGCAGGTGTGCCCAGCTTACACCACCGCCGCCACCGGCTCACTAACGCCCCTGTATGAGACTCAGGCGGAACGGGGTTCGTGCCTGTGACGTGCCCGTCACTTGCCCGTCACGTGTCCGTCATGCCGACCAGGTGGGCGTGACGTGTTGTTGCCAGCAGCGGCTCCGCTAGCACAGCACACCAGGAGGGGTGGCGGGGGGGACCTAGACCATCCGCACGCACACACAGGACATACAGCCAGTCACCGTTAAGTCAGTCTGAGTGCCTCACTGGCCTGCCAGTTGTGCGCAACAAGTTGCATGCTGTAATCGATAGTACACCAATCAGATGGCAGTTGGAGTTGGCGTGTTTCTGTAATCTTGTCATTCTTGAATGTATATTACCGTGTGTCTGGGCTGATACCTTGCAGGCTGTGCAGCTGTAACCATGACGACGCAGTGGCGCACCAGTGGCGCTGCCGCTGTTCTTGACCAACCTCCCCGCAAGCATCGCCATTATGTATAAGTGAGGCTCACAGTCGTGGCTGTTGAGACCTGTGCTCCACCATGGATACCAAGGAGGGTTCAGCAGGGACGGATACCAGCATTACGAGGCTGCTGTCACTGCTTGCCCATAAGCACGCCTCAGCAGCAATAGGCAGCGCAGCAGCGAACTCACCATTGAGCAAAAACCTGTTCTTTAAGGCGTACGGGGTGCTCCTGGACCTGTCAAACGTAAGCACTGCTGCGCGATAGCCCTTGTGGGGCTTGGCGCGTTTCGAATGTTGCCAATGGCTGTTGGTCTGCCGTTGCTAAAGCTCGCTGCATGTGGGGATAAACAACTGTGTGCGTCCGCCGCTGCTTTTCAGGATGTTCATTCTGTGCTTGACAGCGATACACGGGCTGAAGCTTTGACTCTTGCCCTATGCGAGGTGAGCGCACGGTTGTTTCGTCGTATTGTTGATCCCACACTTCTCTGTTCCTTGTGCAAGTCCTGCTGCCATAATGTGCGATGTATCAGGTGCATATTGGCTTAAAGCAGCAGCAGCGACACGTGGAAGCGCAGAGTTTGGACATACTGGTCGACACCTTCCATGGGTGCGTAACGACCGGCTTGCAGTCTTTGCTGCACCCGCTTTTGGTCTATATCGTCTGGCCGGTGAAATGGTGCAGTGCCTAAGCGTCAAGCTGGTTACTTGCCCCCTCTCGCACCGCTGCGCTTGGTCGCACCGTCACAATCGCTTGCGCGCACGAAAAAGGCACACGCACGGTGAATCCGTTCTGGCGTGATTGTTTCTGCTGCAGGCACTCAGCAGTTCCAAGTACACAGCTTACCGTCCTGGGTGACAGGGATGCCTCTCCGCTGCCTCTTTCCCAGCATGACTCGGTTCTGTCGCTGTTGGCGCACGTGCGTTTCCAAGGCCGCACGACACCCACACTCGACGCTGCCGCGTCCCACGGTACCATGGTGCACTTTGCAGCCAACAAGCAGCCACAGCAACGCCTCCTCAAGCTCCAACCAGCTCCCGCAGGAAACCTCGGCCGCTGCCACAGCGGCTCCGAAACATTCCGAGCTGCTACGGCAGCCAGGACAGACGAACCAGCCAAGCGTGAAACTGAAGATCAGGAGCTGCTCCAGCCGGAGCTCCAGATGCAGCGCCTCGGCCTGTCCAGCTGGTACCCTTTCCGCGACGCCCTGGGCCACGTACAGGACCCGCACCTGAGTGCAAACGACAGCCTCGACCCCAGGGGCCCAGGTTTACACCTGGGTGGCCTCTATGAGGCACAGGGCACATCACGCCATGGAACCCTGCACGGCGATGCGGGCGTTTCGAACTCAGCAGACGGCTGGATGCCAAGATTGATTGTCGGGGGATCTTTCCTGCACAACGGGGGCGCGCACAGCTTCCTCGGCAGTGCGGGTGGTGGTGTGGGTGGCGGCAGCCAGCCACGTGCCATCCTCCCAGCCAGGCCTCCGCTGCGGCCGCTGCCGCAGCCGACCCAGCCGCCGCAGCAGCAGCCACTCTCGGCAAGCAACAAGGCAGACCCCGCTGGTGCCGCCAAGCCGGCCCCGGTCGCGTATGCCAAGGCAACTGTGCAGCCTACCAGCTTCCTGCAGGTATCGTATGTGTGCCATGTATAGTGTATTAGTATGTATGCATGTTGGCACCATTTTTGCGTGGCATGGATGACAGGTATGCAGCCTGTACTGCACCAATTCTTTGCTGGCTGATCCGGCAAATGATGTTTTTTTGCGGAACTGTTTTTATGCTGCAGGTACGCGCTGCACTGCTAGACGGCACTGCTGACTTTGACGCAGCTGCAGACGCTGAAGTCAACCCAGATGGGGGTGACTTTGCAACACGCTCGTTCCTGTCTGGCATTTTCGGCCTGGATGGCGTGGGGGAGCACCGACCTGACGACAGCAGCAGCAGCAACACGTTCGCAGCCAGCGCACGCGTGGACGTCAGCGCCGCGGCTGCAGCAGCCGCAGCGGCATCCGGCAAGAGCGCCTCACAGAACGTTCCCGGCACGGCGCCACCCACGCCCGCCAGCCCTGGCAGGGCGGGCGCTGCTGGCATGGCGCTGGCGCTGTGGCCGTCTGCAAGCGCCTCTGCCATGCTTGCCCTGCTGCCGGCGCCTGCCTGGCAAGCTGGCCGGGCTGCATCAACACTGCAGGGGGGCCAGGGTGCAGCGGCACTGCAGGCGGGGCCGTCCGAAGCGGTGTTGCAGGATGCAGGGGCGGCGGCTGAGGCCTACCTGGAGCAGGTGGTGCTGGCGGCACTGCAGGGGGGGCGTGAGGCGTTTGCGCTGCTGCACTCGGGATGCGTCAGGTGCGAGCTGCACGCCCCGCGCCCACCAACACGCCTATCGTCATGCGCCATGGCGTCTCCCCTGCACCCGATCTGAGGCTCGGCCGCTCGGGTCCATCGCGCACCAGCTGCATTGCATGCATGCCATGGTTTGTGCGCGTGAGGGCCTCCTTGCCATCACCTTAATGTCCACTCAATACTGCTTGCTTGCTCTGGCTCTCCTGCTAACTGCTAACCGGATGCACAAGCCAACAAGTCCCCACCCCCCTATTCACAATCCCCCAAACCTCGTCACCCTCGCAGGTCGTACCGCAGCCGCTGGGCCAGCCAGCGTGGCATGCTGCAACAGCTGTGTGACGCTGCGGAGGTGCGCATCCGTCTCGACGAGTTCGTGGCTCACCACAGCGATTCCGCCTTCACCGTCCCCTTAAACAGCAGCAGCAGCGGCAGCGGCGGCGGCGCTGACAGCGGCAACGGAGCAGCGGGCCCGCACCACGGGCGGTCAATCCAGCGTGACGGCGTGCTGTGTTGCTTTGTGGAGGGCGTGGCAAAATACCTGCGCGCTCATTCGCTCCAGGTGCAGGCGCTGCCGGGGCTGGTGCGGCAGCAGCGGCAGCAGCTGCTGCACAGGGCCGGCCAGGGCGCCGGCGCTGCTGGCGCGGCCGCCCCGCCGCTCGCACCGCTGGAGCTGTGCCTGTACGCAGCGCCCCTGCACACGGGGCTGGGCCAGCTCGCCAGGCTGTGCAGGTGAGCGTACCGTAATGCTCAACGCGTCGCCATGTTGCGACGACACAACACCAACACCCCATTGGTTTTAGCACCTGCAGCGGGATCTACGGTTGCTGCACGCCCAGTTTGCTTGACGTGAACGCAACATGGCTCGCCCATGTGAGTGTGCGTCCATGCATGCATCTCAACTCGACATGCAAACATTCTGTGCAACCACGCCGGCATGTTGCTTGCCTGCAAAACCTTGGCCCAACTCCCGCCGGCGCGTTGCATACATGCAAAATCTATGCCCGCCCGCCGCAGGTGCCACCCTGCAAAGGATGAGCTTGATGAGGCAGTGCTGTTGCCAGGCGGACCACCACCTGCCAAAAGCGCTTTTAAGGTGGGCCCCGCTGTAGCCCGGCATATCACCTAAACCCCTAGACGACGGATCCTAAACCCTAGACGATGGACCCCAAACCCTAGACAATGAACCTGTCACTGGGCAAGAAGCAAGACCCCAGATTGTGCATGTCATGTCATGTTGCACGCAACGTCGATGTTGTCAGCATTTCCAGCAATGTCACACTTACCCAAAGCGTGCATTAATTGCCATGTCTTTCCGCACCGTAAACACATCAGCTAGGTGGTCACCTCAGCACAAAGGTGGCCTGGTCTCGCTCGTCGCTGCCAATGGTGAACTGGCCGGGTTTAGAAACAGACCACAAGGGGATGGCTTATTGGATGTTGCTGATGCCACCTGTTCCCTTGCCGGTGCCCCTCTCCCCCTTCCCAACCGCCCATCGCCCCTGCAGGAGGTGCGACTGGAGCCGTCTGCCTGGCGTGTGCAGGGCTTCCCCGCGGGCGCTGAGCTGCTGAGCATGCTGCATGAGGAGGTGATGCAGGTGAGCACGCGTGGCAAGCGGAGGAGGGGCAATGCAGTCTGCATGACGAGTGTACGCACGACCAGCCAATTAATTCATCAAGCAAGCAAAGGAGGACGAATACGTCTTGCCTCAGGCTGCACTGCACTGCATTGCACACTGTACGCCTGTACTGCTTTCCTGCTGTACTGCACTGCTTCACACTGCACTGCATCACACACTGTACTGCTGTGCTGTACTGCACTGCACCGCAGGCGGAGGGCGAGTGGCTGGTGGTGCTGCGCCGGCTGTTTGCGGCGGCGTTTGAGCCCCACGCCGAGGCGCTGCGCTGCTGGCTGTACAGCGGGACGCTCCCGGGGGGCGCGCAGGTGAGAGGGCGGGCAGCGCGCGCCGCACGTTGTCGCGTGCCGCTGCAGGCTGCGAACATCCACCTTACGTCACCTACCGGTAATCAACAAATGGGGTCCAAAGGCAAAATTGCGCTCGAAGCAACAGCCAGAGTGAAAGCTGGTGGAAGGTTGTTTGCGGTGTTTAGCATGTGCAATTCCGGTAGAGTGTGGTGTGGTAAAATGCTGGAGGTGGGGGAGGAGGGAGTCAGAATACCTGGTCCCCATGGTAGAGAATATACTCCCTGCCTCACGCATCGTCACAGTATGACCCTTCACACATCGGGCACCTGGAATGTCACCCAAATCCAAGGTGAACAGGTCCGCACAAGCGTGTGCGTGCTTGGATTGGTTCAGCTTGCTGCATTGTCACGATCGCTTTCTCTGCTACCATCTTGCTGTCGGCCTGCATTGTGGTGAGAGAGTGCGCCTGTTGGCTTGCAACCCCCTTATCACTGGGGCATACCGCCGCATGAAGTATTTACATGCATTTACGTGTGTGCGTGTAGCTGGGCGATCCGCCGTCGTTCCTGGCCTCGTGCCACCGTCAGCTGCTGGTGGCGGGGGCGCAGGCACGGCTGCTAGGGCGCCTTGGAGCGACCACGTGCGGCTTGGCGGACAGGCTGCGGCGCCTGGCACAGCTCGAGGTGCGGCGCTGAAGTCTGTCTGGTGCAGAGTATGTTATGTTATGTTATGTTATGTGACATCAGAAGCGTGTCGGGCAAACGGCCCATGCTCGCCGCAGATGGGGACCAGGCGAGCAAAGGAGCGCACATGGGGTCAGGCGCAGAGTATTGACCGCACATGAGGATCAGGGAGGGACAGATAGATGCGGGAATGCGGGGGAGACAGGGTGGGGGAGATGCTGGGAGGGATGCAGGCAGGTGAAGCAAGCAGGCGCTGAAGGCTGAGAGAACATTCACAGACGAAGACGGCCACCGTTGGCATGCAATGGCAAAGCTTGCGCCTCCTCCAATGCCATGCGCCACGGCACGGCCCACGTCATGCGTTCAGGCAAAGCGAAACATCGCCTGTAGAGTGAGCATTAGGAGTCCTCATCATGCATTTTGTTTTTTGTTACCGGTACTCGTTTGCCAAGCATTTGATATGCTGTTTATCATTATCGGTGTTGTTATCTTGCGTTGCTTCGTCGGCAGGTCCAAGAGGCACGCGCTGTGGTTGCCGCATCTTGCGCTGCGGCTGCGACGCGGGCCCGCGTTGCGAAGGCGCACGCGCAGCACGAGCACGCCTCCCACCTGTCGCTCGACGTGCCCGGTCTACACCACCTGGACGCGCCTAATCAGGAGCTGATGCAATCCCCTCAGCGCATCACAGATGGCGATGACGCAGACAACCGGCATGGCAGCAATTGGGACGACAACGCTGAACTCGGTGGGGGCTCTCTCCTGCGCCTCCCCGCAGGCGCCACATCGGGCCGCTTCACAATCTCCCAGGCAAGCGCGCCTGATAATGGCTTTGGGGCGGCGCCCGTTCCTTCTACCGAGCACGGCGGCGCCAGCGTGGGTGGCAACGGTGACGCGGGCCCGGGCGCAAGCGATGGCGTGGAGGAGGCTGGCGATGGCGACGCGGCCATGGAGTTTTCGTACCCGCTGGTGTTCCGCTTGGCGCAGCTGCAGCAGGTGCGTTGTGGGGAGAGAGAGAGAGAGAGAGATCACATCAACCCGACCAATATAGCCAGAGGCTTAGATCGGGACAGGGGATCGTGGGCAGCATTGTGGGTGAAAGCAGCAAGCAATTGTATTGGTTTGCGTTGTGCATGGAATCCCAGTTGTCATTTCTACTCCAAGTGCAACGTAAGAGGAATAGCACCTACTGCAGGCTTGCGATCTGTCTTTGCATGCTGGCTCAAAGGGGAATGGCACGCCGCAGAACTGACCCATGATGCGCTTGCCTTGGGATGTGGCATGCTGGGGCCGGGCTACGGAACCGCATCGCAAAATGGCTGGATTCGTTCACATGTACTAATGTGTGGCTCACCATTGCATACACATCACAGATATGATTGTGTGTACTGGATTGGTTTCGGAGCAGGTGGCAGATGTGGGCGCAGTTGCGGCCCGCGCACGCGGCGCCGAGGCTGACGCGGTCCTGTCGTTGCTTGCGGAGCGCCGGGCAGCGGCGCGCGCGGCGCGCAGCCAGGCGGTGGCGGAGGCGGTGGCGGAGGCCGAGGCGGCTCGGGACCGCGGCCGCGCCGCCAAGGCGAGGGCCGTCGCGGAGCGGCGCTTGGCGCGTGCACGGCTGCTGGCGGAGCAGCAAGCGGCGATGTCTGTGCGGGAGGCCAGGTGGGGGGCCGGAATGGACATGCTGTGCCTGCGGTGCCTGGGCACACCAAGCGCAATGTGTGTGTATAGCATTCTCCAGTTAGCATGCGGCAGGTGAAAATCATAACCCCTGCACCCCTGCATCCTTAGCCTGGGGGGAAGATAGGTAGCCTATATCGCGTGTGAGTTGCATTCACCGCTGATCGCCAGCAAACGCCTTGCGCGATAGGCCGTTGTACCCTGCATTCAGGATGCCCGCTTGTGCATGCACCGTACGGCAGCGTGTGGCATGGTGCTTTGCACAAGCACTGACGCCTGACGATCAATGATTACACAATGCCTTGAAAGTTTCAACCGCTGCATTTGGTTCGTGACTATGTGCACCTGACCATGCCACATTGCCACGTGTATCGTTGATTACTGATCGCATGGTGTCATGACAATGCGTGCACCCCATGGTGTACTGCGGGGTGTCATGACATGTTGTACTGCATGTTGTACTGCATATTGTACTGCATGTTGTACTGCATGTTGTACTGCGCAGGCAGCGGGAGGCGCGGCGCGCTGCCGTGGCGGCTGAGGAGGAGGTGCTGGTGGCCTCGCTGCTTCAGGAGCACGCGGCCGCGATGGCGGCGCTGCAGGCTGAGCTGGCCAAGGACCGCCAGGCCGGCGGCATGCACGCGACGGCGGCATCGGCATCGGCTGAGCGTGACATGCCGCCCCAACGTGAGAGCGCCAGTGTGTGGTGCCGCGCTGGCGCGGCACGCTAAGCACTTGGGGATTTGCTAATGTGCAGTGCAGAAGTTACCCGTATCGGTCCCTATCTGTGGGGTGCATGGGTCGCTCGGCATACCCGCTCTGCATGTCAGAAGCATTTAGACACGCCACGTATGTGTTTATGCATGCACACGGACGAGGTTGAAACGTTGGTGTGCTGGCTTGGTTGGTGGTGCAGGCGCGGACCAGGCGCTCGCGAGGGTGGAGTGGCGTGCCGCTCGGCTCAGCTTGGCGGAGCGCAGAAGACAGCACTGGGAGGTGAATGTTGACATCACCAGCCCCATCACAACCGCCGTCACAACCGCCATCACCAGCGCGCATCATCAGCGCTGTCCCATGGCCTCAGCACTCATTGTCGCTGCTGTTGTGCTCGGTGCAATGTGCAGTCCCTGCATCAGTGCCGGAGGCAGCACCCTAGTCGTTCGGCACCTTTGCGTGCCCTGTTCGGAGGGTCTTTGCAAGGTGCATGGATCAAAGCGCTACGCTGTTTTCAGCCAGACCTGAACCTTTGTTGGCGGCCTCGTTTGCCTGCTGTCTCATATAAAAGGGCGAAGCCCTGAGTGATAACTGACAAGTGACGACGTTGACCAGGGGATGCGCGTGCATCACATCGGGGATCGCACGCTATGCCAGCCACGAATGATGAATTGATAACATGCACACCTGAAAAATGGTACCTGAGGCTCCTCCCGAATGCTTGGCTGGCAACGTGTGTGGGTGTGGTTCCATCGCCTCAGGTGTTGGAGCTTGAGGAGTTAGCGGCACTCAGGAAGACGGTCGGCGCCGCGCGCCGCACAGCAGCTGCCGCAGCGACAACCGGCGGACTGGTCCCTAACGCATCCCCCAGACCCACATCCTCCTCCGCACTGTCACACGCGGCCGGGGCTCCGGACATTAACGGGCCGGACGCGCACGCGCTCACCGCGCAACAGCGCCGGAGATGGGAACTCCCTGGGGATGTTGTTGTGGGAGGCGCAAGCTCGGCTGCAGGTGGCAGCACTGGGCCTGCCTCCGCACCTTCTCCTCAGGTCGCTGCCGGGGTCGAGCACGCCATCGCAGCTGTGGTGTTGGATGGTGAGGAGGGCCAAGATGCCAATCCGCCGGATGCTGCCTTGCAGCTCGCCCCCTCTAGGGGGGTTGCCAGCAGTGGAGGCAGCGCCCCCGGCTCGCCGCCGCATGGCGTGTACCCCTCGGCCCCCCCTGGAGGCAGCAGCAGCGGCAGCGGCGACGGCGTGCCAGCGGGTGCGCCGTCAAGCATGGCCACCTACCTCGCGCTCGCGGCGTCCGCAAACCGGCAGCCCGCGGCAGGCCTGCCCACCAGTAAGGCGGGAAAGCCCCTTCAGGGGCAGCCGCCTGACGCCGGAGGCGGTCGCCGCCACTCGGAGAGTGGCGCGGTCACGCCCTCGCGCCCGGCCCGCCCCGCCAGCCCCTTTTCCCGCCAGGGCCGCTCCGGCGCGGCGGCTGTGGAGGATCCGGCTCCGTTGAGCTACGCGCCGCCGCGCTTCGTCATGCGTGGTGGCGGTGGCGGCGGCGGCGCGGAGCGCAGCCGGCCGCCCTCGCCTCAACGGCCCGGCACCCACCGCCACTCATCCGTCCATGAGCTGCCGCTTCACCTGCAGGGCGCGGCTGTGCCGCCGGGCGGGGGCATCCTCTCGGTGCCCTCCAGCAGGCCTCCGAGTAGAGGCAGAGGGCGGCCGGGGTCCAGCGGCGCTGGACCCCTTGACTCCGGCCCATACGTTGCGCTGCCATCCGCACCGCTCAGCCGCCTGCTCGGCATGCCCATGACGGGTCAGCTCCCGGCTTCGCTCAGCGGTATCCTCGCGTCTGCATCCCTGCCGCAGCTGCAGAGCGCAGCCCTCCCTGGAGGTGGAGCGCTCCGTGCGGTACATCCGGGATCTTCCCTTTCGCGCCAGGGTTCCGGAGCCGGTGCCGATGGGATGGCCACCCCGACCGGCTGGAACACGGGCGCGTCCACGGGCGTGGCAGGCAGCGCTGCTGTGCAGCTGGCGCTGCAGTCGCAGTCGCAGCGGGCAGGTGTGCAGGTGGCACCGCTGCAGCTGCCGGCAGACGCGCCGCCGACGCGGGTGGCGTGGAACGCGGCAACAGGCTCCTTCCAGGTGTGTGGGTGGTGTGACCGGGTGTAAAGCCAAGTGGTTGAATCCCCACCGTTCTATGGTGGATACGTCTTACCCGATTACCGTTCTGGTTGTGTGTTGTCTGCGCTGTGGTTGTATGTCGTATGAATTCCGTGGGTGTGTGTTGTGATGGTCGCTGAATGAACATGGGTACGCCCCATTAGTGCTGCTGGCAGCAGCGCGTCCATCACCCTCCCCAGGGTATCAAGTGCCTTGAAGGGCATCAGTGGTGGTGGCCCGCCACCAGGTTTCCGCTGTGTTGCTCCGCGGCTGTGCCTGCCACGTGTCCCTGAGTCGGGGCCAGTGCGTTGCCCGTTGTGCATTGGTTGCGCTTGGGCCCTGCAAATTCTCACGGGCAAGCTCAACTGATACTTCTGATTGAGCGTACAGACCAACCCTTTGTTACATCTGATGATTTCACTATTCGATCTACCGTATTTTCCTTGCTGTGTGACTGTCATTGGCAGCCTCGGCACGGCAGCGCTGGCGGCGGGCGGCGGGCCGCCACCGCACCCTCCTCGCCCTCTGACGCCTCAGCACACGCCCGGCCGCACCCCCCGCAGCCGTCTCACCCGCAGCACCTTTCCCCCGACCAGCTTCGCTCCGCCGCCGGCGGGCCCGGAGCAGCTGCAGCGCCCAGCTCAGGCGAGTGGCAGCTGTCGGGAGCGGACCGCCTGCAAGCCGCCCGCGCCGCCGGCGCAGCTTCAGGAGTTCCCTGGGAGAGCCTTCCCCATCAGCACACCGCCCCGTTTGGCGCTGATGACACGGCTGCTGGCGGCGGAGGATTGGTTGTTATGGCAGGTGAGGGGCCGGTGGCCTTGGTGTCCACTGCGCACAGGGGCGCTGTAGAACGTGCAACACACCCAAAGCACGGCCCCACGGAAAGCATACAGTGCATGGCCCCACGGGAAGTGAATTTCCTGAACACCAAAGGAAGGCTACATGCTGCGGGCTTAAGCGCGTTTTGAGGCGCAGCCGTGACCCTCGCCCAGTCAGTGCGGCTTGCAGCACTCGCTGACACGGAGCATGCACTCAGAGCGTGTGTGTGTGCACACCACCGTGCAGGCGCACCCGCAGGTGCAGGCGGGATAGGGAGCCGGCCGCCGGCCCTGCCGCTGCGCGCCAGCGGCGCGCCGCGCCATGCAAATGCAGAGGAGGCGGAGGAAGGGGAGGCTGGCCCTTCTGCTCCTCTCGCAGTGGCGCTGGAGGTGTGCCTGGTGAGCGCAGAGACCTCTCCGCGTGCAGCGCGTACCTATTGCTGTTGGTGCCTTTGGATGGCCCTGTACTGTAGTGACTGCCGCTGCCACCGTGCTTGCAAGTCCCCACCGCCCATTACAACGCCCATTACAACTTCACTGGCTTGGCTGGTCCCTGAACTGATGGCAGCTCTAGGACCCTGCCCGGCAGACAAAGCATGAACAACGACAGAGCGCTTATGACGGGGCGATTCCAACGGGGCTTGTCATGCTCAAATGCCCGAAAGCATTACGCATGACAATCTTCCCGTCCCACGCTTGCCTGACTGGGGAGGTGTACTGATGGCTACCAGCCTACCATACTCCCCCTACCAATCATTCTTCCGGGAACGGTCACGCACGGTCATGCATACGTGCGTCTGTGCGCATGTAACACCGTCGTGCGTGGCTACCACACCGCACACATGTGTGCATGCATATGTGATAAACTGATAATGCATGTAATAATGCGTGGATGCCACGCCACACACACGCAGGTGCGCGGCATCGCTGAGCAGCACCGCCTCAGCAGCCGCGCGGTGTGGGAGCTGCTCATGCACGAGTACGGCCTGCAGCAGTTCTGCGAGTCGCTCAGGTGCGTGCGGCTGTGCGCCACCCGCTCCTCACACGCCGGTCATATCACTTGTTGCTTACACTCAGCCAGCCAGCCAGGAGGCCCAGGGCCGTCCTCGAGAGGGGTTCAGAGGAGGCACGCATACAACATACACGAGCTGTGCTGTTGTGCATGATTTGACGTAATCATGTTGTGTACTTTTTTGTACCAACAAAATTCCTGATCCGAACCCTGGCGCCCTACACCCCAGAAAGCACCACCCAACGAGCAAGCCTGGTCTTGGCATCCCATTGCCTGCGGCCATTTGCGCCACCCGCCCACGCATGCACACATCTTGCGCCGTCGGCCATGTCCCATGCTGACCAGTTGCTGGGTCGCTTGTTGTAGCACTGCCTCTGCCTGGCTGTGCTTGTGTGCCTTTACTGTGTATGTCCGTATGCCGGCAAGCTATTCATCACTGAAACACTGTTTGGTGTTTAGTGTTTGGGGTCCAGGGTCCCGCGAAGAGGCTCCTGGCCGCAGTGACGTACGGTACTGTAAGCACAGATAGGGCTGCATTCCCTGCTGCGCTGAATCACAGGCGGCTCTTCTTCGGCTGTGGCGCGGGCGACTTTGCGGCGGGCCTGGCGAGCGCGCTGACCACCCGCCTGGAGGCGGAGCCCCACCGCCGCCTGTCACGCGTTGAGCTCCGAGCCATGGTGGACACCGCCCGCCAGGTGCGTTGAAGTCAGGGCCCTTGTATATCTTGTGTACTTATGTTAACTTACGAGCGTGTTGGCCAAACAGCCCATGCTGCCCCCGGATGGGGACCAGGCGAGCAGAAGAGGTGGGCCCTTGTAGAGGGCCCTTGTACGGGGCCCATGCAGAGGGCGAGTGAGCCGGCCACTACCCGGTGTGCAGGTTGTCGGGTGGACTTGTTGACGTGCCGCTACCGTTGACGGCACCATGCGTGTTGTTTTGAAGTGCGATTCCCGTGGGCCGCGTGTGAGTGCATCCGTCCCGCGGGGCAAAGATGGGCCAGCAAATAACCGGTATGCTGCAGTGCAGCATACGAGTGCCGCTGCGTCCGTGTTGGTACTGCGCTTGCTATAATCAACGGGTGCATGGACTTATACACACGTCTACCTGCGTGGACATCAGCCAGTGGCTCACTGCCGCTGCCACTGTCCTGCACGGTTCACGCTTGTGTTGGACCACTCGGTTGGGTCCTCAAGCACGCGTCGCTTCATTGCCTTGCCTTGCGATTTGTAACAATCACCCTGCTTGCCTTCCCCTGCCCCAATGCGTCAGGTAGTTGTTGCTCACGAATGTTGTATACTCTTGAATTGCGCGCTTGCACGTAATTCTATGCCGTGCAGCTTATCATCCTTGGTAATCATGATCTTATTGTTCAATCCTGTGTGTCATGCTGCCCTGTTCACCTCGCCAGGCATCGTGCCTCGCCACTGACCCTGCTGCTGAGCGCTTGGATGTGGAGGCGTGCCACGGCCGTCTGATCGAGGCACCGCAGCCGGGCGCGGGCGCAGGCGCCAGCAGCGGCTACTGGCCCACAGACGCCTTGGTGCTACGCTACAACGTGTGTGGGGGGGGGGAGGAAGGGCGGGGCGCTTGGGGACAATAGCGAAACACTACTGTTTCTCATGGGCACCGCTTGTGCCCTCATTGAAATTCAGCAAGCACTCTCATATCAAGGCCAGTGTGGATGGATAACGTACATGTGGCAAGTCCACCATTTACATAAAAGTTGCACCAGTTCCACCCGTTACAGTTACGGTACAAACTGGTTCCACTCCGTCGGGGGTGTCGAATTCAGATGATCAAGTTTGTCAAGCAATCGGGATTGCTGTTGTGTTGCATACGTGAATGCATGCGTGCGTGCAGGTGCCGTGGCCCCTCAGCGCGGTGGTGAGCCGCACCTCCCTGGAGCAGTACGCCGACATCTTCAGCCTCCTCATGCGCCTCCGCTGCATCGCCCTCAACCTCACGCGCTCCTGGGCGGCCCTCACCAAGCCAACCAGCGCGCTCGGCCGCCGCTCCTCCGCCACCACTTCAAGCAGCACGGCGGCGACGACAACGAGGCGCAGCACCGGCCAACCGCTGGCGCGGAGTGCGTCTGGCCGGGGAGGCGCGCAGCGAGCAGGCGTGGGCATGGCAGGAGCGCGCCCGCTGCATCCCGCGTGGGCGGCACGCCTGGCCACGCTGCGCGTGTGGCTGCAGTCCGCCAGCCACTTTGCCGGCAGCTTGCTGCAGGTGCGGCACACCCTGCTGCATACCCTGCTGCATACCGGTATACCGTAAGTGAGGAATTGAAGAAACGACACCCCCCCGTGCTGCAACTGGGATGGATCTAACAGCACAGGCAGCCTGACGGTCGCAGGCGTTGGTGCAGGGAAATGCGTACGCTGTCCTTCTGCGGCATCCTCTGACGAGCTTGTTGAATGTTGGCACTGTGTGCTGATGCATAAACCATTTGAGCCGTGCATTTGTTTCATGGCAGAGACGACGCGCTTTGGGCACGTGGGGCACAATCATATAAATGAAACAGCACATGCAAAATTAAACGTTTTTTTGTTAATGTGTACAATCGTACACCCGTGCGTGCAGCACTACGAGGTGGAGCTGGGGCGGTGCTTTGCGCAGCTCACGGCGCAGCTCAGCGCCAGCAGCAGCGGCCCGCTGGACCTGTGGCAGATGCGCGACGCGCACGACGCGTACCTGGCAGGCACGCGCCGCAGCGTGCTGCTCGGCGCGCCGCCGGCACTGGCTCCCGCGACACCCGCAGGGGGAGAGGCGCCGGGCACGGCGGGGAATCAGCGAGCAGGCACCACCGCTACCGCCACGTCAGCGCAGCCGTCAGGGCCCGTGGGCGCGGCCGCTCCGGCGGGCGCTACAGCAGCGCCGAGCGCTGCAGCCGCGGTCGGGCACGCGACGCAGCTGGTGCACGCGCTCGCGTTCCAGGCGCTGGGCCTGCTACGGCTGCTGGAGGACTGCTGTGAGTCCAGCAGCCCTGAGGCTGCCACCAGAAGCACCGCGGGGGCCCCGCAACCTGACGTTTCTGACGTTTTGGCCAGGTCCCCGGAGGACCCCGGCGCTGCGGTCGCAACGCAAACCGGGCCCAATACTGGCGTAGTACGGCCTGACCTGCCAGGCAGCTCGCCATCTGCCTCGGGCCTGGAGCGCAGCTGGACGCTCGTGGGCCAGACGCACAGGCAGTTGAGGCAAGCGCTCCAGCGGGCAATCGTGAGCCTTCACTCGGGCGAGCACGGTGATGCGGGCCTCTGCACGCTACATGTCAGGCTCGCGAGTGGTCTCTATTGCACACCAGGACCTGACCAGACGTGAATTTGATTAGCCAGGCAAGGTTGGCCGTTTTGCTCAGCTCTCTTACTCACCCCTTTTTTGCTGCCACCTCTGGTATGGGGCGATATTGTCAGCGGACACGTTTGTGTGCGGCACTGCACTGGGACAGCCATCTGCTTACCATACAAGGATCCTCGAGCGCTTCGCATAGATTGCCTCCTTGCAGGGGCGCCTCACCCTTGTCGAATGGATCATGGGTTTTGTGTATCGCTTTGACTGCGTGAACGGATGCGGTTGGACCAGGCGAGGTTGCTAAACTATGCAGGTTCGCACCATCATGTGACCGGGAGCTTCCAAACAGTTATACCTTCAAAAACAAAGGGGCTTGAGATAACTCTCTGCACACATGTAATAGGGGTGGCTGCGAAACGCACTGCAGGAACGAAATGCACCCAGGCACAAGAAGTGTTCTCTCTGCCAACAAACACCCATCCTTGCATACTGCTGTGTTTACCAACTCTTCAGCATCTCAAGCGCACTGCTCTTTAACACATCCTAGTGGAGGCCCACCAGAAATGGACGTTGCTGGACCAGGGACGAGGGACCCATCGGTCCTTGCTTCTATCAAAGACTGCCACATTGCTGCGCGTCTGGACAAAGAGCTATCACAGGTCTGTACCTAGTGGTGTGGTGTGTGCAGCGTCCATCAGCTGCATATCCTTAAATGCTCAGCTGGCAAGGTTTCTCTGGTGCATGGCCACGTAAACTTGCCTTGCACCTGCCCGCTTGTGCACCAGGTTGACCAGCACATGACAGCTAGCAGGCTGTTCGTGGAGCGCGAAGGTCCATCCACAACAGTAGAGGAGTCCGACATCCGGTGCAGCCGCTCGTTCCGGCGCATCAGCATCGCAGGTGCAAGCAACGACTGGCAAAAGCGTGTTGCTTCCAGGGCGCTCAGCCACTCATCGAAGAGGAGCTTCTTGGCCGCCTCTGGGAGCAAAGGTGCGCTACGATTGGAGGCAGCACTTTCGCAAGGTCACTCCACCCCAGCCCACATGCGCCACCCCACAGGGACCCACAGGTGCCGCAGCAGCAAAACGAACATGCTTCCTCACATGCTTCCTCACTCCAAGCAGTAACGAATCTTGCTTGGCATAAGCAGCAGAGTAGATGTTTGACCTTTCATATATGTCTGGAGCGAGTTTTTGCTGCCAGCATGCCCTCCGACTCCTCAGTCGCCTTGCAAACTTGCTCTCTTTTCTGTCCAACAGTATGGACAGACTTCAGGGCCATGTGGGCCCAAACGAGCAAACAGTATGAAGGTCCAGCGGAGAAACTGCCCGACAAACCCGAATGGACGTGGATGACACTTCGCTTCAAACTGAAGGTATGCCGCGACCAACACCCAACTCTCAAGTTAGCAACCCAAACAACTTGTCCAGGTTCCACACTGTTTGGCACTCCATGCAGGCTGTTGGCCAAATTATCAAGACGCACCCTGCAAAGACGGTTTTCTTCCCGCTGCTGGTCATATTTCTGCTGGTTGGGCTTGGCGTCTTCGGGGTGATAGCGGCGGCAAACCAGCAGGTGCGTCAAGGACGATCCACCCAGGTGGTAGCTAATACGCATTTGTTTGCACAACTGAGTCACACACTGGCAATTACTCGCCGACGTAAGCCACTCTGCCACCTTCTCCTTTCCTTTTGGTCACGCGTTAAAATCTTCGCAAACTTCAGTGCCGCTGCTGCTCACAATCCCAGCTATTGTGGTCTTGCCTGCACAGGAGGACTCGCACAGGTCAGAGGCACGCAAGTCAGCGTCGGACCTTGCAGCCTCCATCCAGAGCGCCATTCGTGAGTCGTACGCTCCAGCAGCGATGCTCGCCGACATGATCAGCCAGGTGAGCCTGACCTGCTGTGACGTATTCAGCAGCATGCATCCATCATCATGCCGTTTCGCATCACATAACCTGCATTTAACGATTGACCCATATGCTGATATGCGACGTTTGCCGAGAGCGTCGGTGCCTGGGCCTGCGCAGCGGTCAGCAGCAAAGTCTGATGCTATCTGATACGCTCAGCCACTATCTGTCATGGACATACATGCGATACTCCCAAACAAGCGCCCATCTGTCTACCCCCACATAAGCATGCCGCTCTCGCCGAGCGCACGGTCCCCACCATGCATGTGCCACGCCCGGTTTCCATACCACATGCTCTGACCCTAACCCCTGAACCTTAACCTTAACCCTAAACCCTGCAGTATCCCGACTGGACGGTGCTGGAGCCCAAGTTTCCGGCACTGGCTGCAAAGCTGCTGTCGCACCAGCCCAACACCAAGTCAATCGAGCTCACACCGTATGGCAAGTTCAGGGCTGTTTACCCCGAAGGCTCAAACGCGAACCCCCTGGGCAGCGATCTCTTGTCACCCAGCGCGGGCGGCGTGCGCAGCGTGATGCTGTGGATGATTGCCAACCCCAACGTGACCATCCTGACAGGCCCGTATCTGGACCAGGTGCGCGATTCTTCCTGTGGGGACATCCTGGCGCCACACCTGTATGCCTGCTGCTTGCGGGTCAGCTTTGGGTTGGTGCCAGGCGCATACACCTGGGAGGGACCCTGGCTTGACCCTGCCTGGACCAGGTGCAGTGTAGATTTAGATTTTTAGATTTGTTGTACACTTGGGGCTCACGTGAAGCTGCAGTGTATGTGGGCACTAGCATGCACGCAGTGCGGGCATCGCCTTCAGTTTCATGCGCTGACTGCTAACATTGCCTCGTCGCTGGGCGGAGTGCTTACATAGAATGCTCAAAGTTCTGAGACAGGTCGCTATGCATGTTCAGCGCAACATGCGCGCTCCTCCAACGCACGTTCATGTGCCGCGTGCAAGCGGCCAGGCTTGTACTGACGTACTAATGCTTACTCTTGTACTGATGTACTGCGCACGTCCAGGCGGCAAACTCCCTGTACTCGTTTGGCCTGCGCACCATCTCCACAGTGATGGTAGAGGGCGTAGCGGAGAACGAAACCTTCAACATCCCCCCGCCAGGTGATACTCTTTTGCTTTCTGCAGTGCAACTGCATGCGCACGCGACGGTCTTCTGGCGGCGCATGCGTCTCCGAGCGGTGCCAAGGGTATGGTGGACACGTACCATCAGTGTGCTGCGAATGCGATACCGCCAGATGACCGTCAGCGTGTGCATGCACACAATGTATATGATTGAAGCGGCTGGATTGTGGCAGCGAGGATATTGCAGTGAAGTGCGGTACGGTACGGTCGGCGTGCTGCTGCAATATGACACGTTCAACGTGTTGTGCCTCGGGCGCTACCGGTGTACAAAACTCACTTCCTGCCTGGTGCTCCACAAAGCTACACGGCATTCTGGAGCACGCTGTGGCTCTCCATGCATGCGACAAGGGCAGGTGCCCTCATTCAATTTCCGGGCCGCAAAGCTGCAAACCCCACCCTGTAGCCCGAGTGCCGAACTGGGTCTCCTCGTCCTCACTGTGTGCGCAGGTCCGACCAACTGCACTCTGGGCGGCGTCAACATCTGCTACAACCCCATCCGGAAGGCCAAGTGAGTGCCGGGCTAGGGCTTCCCGCCCTAAACCCTAAACCCTAAAACCCCATCCGGAAGGCCAAGTGTGTACCGCACACCCCCCCGCCTTGCACCCTGCATTCACCATCACTGCAATGACGCCATCTACCTGGCTGCCCCAACAGCAGTCGGCATCCGCATCCTGCTGTTGACCTGCAGCCGGCTGCAGCCATGCAATTTTCACTTGGTTGTTGGAGCTCTGAGCCACCATGCTGCGATTGGTTGTTGACGACCCTGAGCCCGTTGTAGTGCTTTGTACGGCCTAGTCCGTCTCCCATCAGTGAACTGGTCTGCAAACTGAATGTGTATATGTGGGGGTGTGCGACCTGGCGATTCTGCGACGCCTCTGTGCCTGTTCGTAGGTACTGGGGAAGCATCGGGTGCGGCGTGGATTTCCTGGTGAGTTCCCGCTTGCAGCACTCGGCTGTTACCTGTTATGTTACCTGTTATGTTGTGTTCATGTCGTGTTACTGTTATGTTGCTGTAAGCACTCGCTGTTACCTTCCGAGGCTAGCCTTGCATGACGTGAGGGAGTCAGGCCCTAGGCCGTGCCTGGCCCGCAAGCAGTTGGGCGTTTGTTGGCTCGCGCCTTACCCTTCGTGCTTGCCTGCAACCCCAAGCCCTGGAACCCCTGAACCCCTGAGCCCTGAACCCAAACCCCTACATCTCCTTGCGGCTTCCTGCCTCTGCCGCTCGTCTGACCTTCTCTGCCTGCCGTGTCCTCACCTGTTGTGACCGGGCATGTGCGGCAATAACATGCAATATGGTTATATGGCTGACATGTCGCTAGTCGTCTGAGCATGTGGCACTGCTGTTGCCCTCCCCTCTCACTCGCAGGGCTTGCGGTCGACGTACAAGTGGGATGAAATCGACACGAAGGGCGGTTACAACTTCCTGCTCTCGCGTGTTGATCAGTACACCGGGCAATACATTGAGCTGGCGAGGAGCCGCAAGGTCAGCAGTACACAGCAGTACATTGCATTGCAGTACAATTACGATTTACGGTAGACCATAATACCTGGCAGTACATCGGTGAAACGTTGTTCGCTGGCGATGGCATATTGCCTGCGGATTCAGATTAGTTGTGAGCAAGGCAATTTCGCTGATGTCTCCTGCCGTTTTCCGTTTCGTACACAGCTGCAGCACACAGGTGCAGCACCCCAACACACGTGTCTGATGGTATGGGTGTAATATTGCAAAATTTGCAACAGACATTTTCAGGCTCGTCCCGCCATGGTGGTTATACTTATATGTTCTGTTGTTATGTCCTAGTACATCAGGAGCGTGTCGGCCAAAAGGCCCATGCTCCCCCCAGATGGGGACCAGATGACAAGATGACATCAGCCTATGCACATGGCGTGCCGAAGAGCCTGCCATTGGTGGTCACCTTGGCGACCCTCGTATCGCACTCAACAGGATTTCTCACCAGCCCCCGCCTCGCTTCCCATACTCTCCTTGCCATACTCTCCTTCGCAGCTGCCGAAGCACCCAATCATCGTCAAGGTGGAGACCGTCGCGAACAACCCGGCATGGACGCTGGAGATCTCGCGCCAGGAGGGCTGGGCGCCAGCCTGGAAAAACGGCCTCATCGCGACGACCGTGGTGGTGGCGGTGCTGCTGGGCGTGATGCTGTTCATGCTCATGGTCAAGCAGCAGCAGCACACAAACCTGCTGCTGTCGATCGTGCCGCAACAGGTGAGGGTAGGGAATAGGGAATCAACCACGTTGATGCGCATTGCTGTGTAGCGGTTGCGTGCCGCAGTTGTCGGTCACGGTTCCAACCTACGGTCAGTCGTGCAGCCTTTGGGCTGCGCTTTCTGTAACGCAGTGCTGTGTATAGTCAGGAGACGATGCATCAACAGGTTATCATATGATTGTTTGTGTTCTTGTTTATGCGCGGTTGTGTCCTTGTGCTGCTGCTGTGTTGCAGGCGGTGCATTACCTGGAGAGTGGCAAGCCGTACGCACGCTACTTCAAGAATGTCACGGTGAGAGCGATACTGGTACATCCATCCAGTGCCTCATGCATTGGTCGTACCGCAATCAGCCAATCATAGACTGGGTCTGTTCTGCCACCACATAGGTGTGGGCGTACGGCATGTATGAGGCCGTGCAACTTGCACTGAATCGGACACACGATCGTGCATGAATGGCATACCACTTGCGTGTATACGTGTGTGCGTGTACTTGCATGACAAATGGAATCCTGCCGGGAGGGTAAGTTATGTGTGAAGCGTCTGCACTTTGTGTGGTTGCGTGCGCCTGTCGCAATCAAGTAGTGCGTGTGCTGTCCTTGGATGCAGGTGCTGTTCTCCGACATAGTGGAGTACACGACGATATCTTCAGGGCTGACGCCACTGGAGGTCGCAAACCTGCTCAACGAGGTGAGCGCACACCGCACACCGGTGCTGATGACATGCTTACTGCAGCAACACTTTGAGATCATCAGACGGTGAATAGCGCACACTACGCTCGCTTTCTTGCCTGTGGATGGGTTCGCCAGTTCAATCCAGCCAGCGTGCCGACATGTTGTGTCTGCTACCTGCAACACCATCCCCGTGAGAGGCCCGGCGAGTGCATGGTGACTCGATGCGGCTATGGGGAACTTCCTTGTGTGAGTCCCTGGCGCACACAGCTTAATTGTCGGCGTCCAGGTCCCCAACCTTGCCGTGATGCCTAGGGGATGCGAGGTGCATGCAGAGACGTATTAACACCAAGCTGGAGAGTGGATAGGGTTTGAGCATCGGCAGCAACCGTTGTGTCAGAAGATAAATGCAGGCCATGCATGCCACACGTCAACACGGCCTCTCTCAATGAGTCGCCTTCTTAACAAGGCAGTTCGTTTCACACGCACTGACAGCGGCCAAACTCAAGCCATATGTGTGCTGTGCTGTGCTGTGCTGTGCTGTCCTGTGCTACCTGCAGGTGTTTGACGTGTACGACCACCTGTGCAAAGCGCACGGCATGTATCGATGCGACGTGAGTATGATTATTGCTTTGGAGTGGAGGGCTTGTTGCGCCTCAGCTAGGGAGCTTGGTTGGTAGAGCGCCAGGCTCAAAAGCTCAAAGCTGCCATATTTGGAGGGTGGGAGTGAGAGCTCAAAGCCTGAAATGGCTGTGTGAGCGTGCGTGCACTTGTCTACCAGATATTCGTACATGCACTGCACTTGCGCATGACCTGGGCACGTAAAAGGTGGTACACTGCTTGGCTCCGGGCAGCCTAAAGCAACAGCGCATTGCCTCTCATCCGGAAGGGTGCTCTCATGGCTGCTCTGCCTCTGCCGCGCACTCTCTGCCGCTCACTTTCTCGCTGCGGGTGTTCAAAGTATGTGCTCCCGTGGGGCTCCGCAGTGTGCTTCCCTTGGGGCCGTGCAGTGTGCATATGCGCGAGGATGCACACCGCGCCTGACGATCGCGAGGTGTATGCCTGCGCTGATCGCTGCGTGCGTTTAGAAATGGTTCCCGTGCGGCCATGCAATGTGCTTCCCTTCACTTCTCTGCTGTGTACTGTGCACATGCGCGAGCATGGAAAATGCACCTGACGGTGGCGAGGTGTATCTTGTCTGGGCTGATCGCTGCACGGGTGTGCGAGAAAGAGCACCCATGGGGCCATGTAGTCTGATTCCGTGTACGAACGCAGTGTACAAACACACGTGTGTGTGCACCTACCTGCCTACCTGTACCGCGCAGGTCATCGGCGACGCCTACCTGGCGGTGGCGGGCGCCCCGGAGGACGAGGAGCCCTGCAAGGCCGCCGTCAAAGCCGCGCGCCTCGCGCAGGCCATGGTGGAGGCCACGCGCTCGCTCGTCACCTCCGGAGGCCTGCGCATCCGCATCCGCGTCGGCCTGCACTCGGGCCCCTGCGTGGCGGCGGTGGTGGGCGGCTGCGCCGCGCCGAAGTACACGCTGCTCGGCGACACCGTCAACACGGCGAGCCGGCTCGAGACGACGAGCGCGCCGATGCGCATCCACCTGAGCTCCGAGACCGCCGAGCTGCTGCGCATGAGCGGCGCGGACCTGAGCCTGATCGCGCGTGGCGAGGTGGACATCAAGGGCAAGGGCACGATGTCCACGATGTGGCTGGAGAGCAACAACGGCTACTTCACGCCCTCCGTCGGCGTCGGCGCCGGCGCGGGTACTTCCGGCAGCCGGGCGGCGGCGGAGGCCGAGGCCGCGAACGCGCCTCAACCGCCGTCGACACACGCGGCTTCGGTGCGTAAGGCTGCGGTGACTCACCAGCAGATGGCGGATACCTTCACGAGGAATTCCCCCCTGGAGGACATCGACGTGAGCACCTCTGCCACCAGCAACGGCGTGCGCTCGTCCGGGCACGACCTGTCCATCAGCCACGTCGCCAACTTCTCCACTGTGGGTTCTATCACTGCGTCGCTGCCGACGTTTCCTGCGCACACCGTCGCGGCCGTGGTCGCAGACGCCAGCGCCTCCCTACACATGCGTGTGAGGGAGGAAGAAGAGGAGGAGCGTCATGGCAACGGCGCGGCGGCAGCAGCAGCGAGCGCAGCAGCAGGCGCGCCGCAGGCGGAGCAGGCCGCGGTGTGCATCCGTATGGCAGCTGGCCTGAGGTCCGCCGCTGACGCTGCCGAGGCAGCAGGGTCCGCACCCGGCACTCCGCGCCTGTGATTGGTTGGGGTTACCGGTATGGTGCTGTGGTCGGATGTGGTTGGCTAACTGTGACCGGCTGTGGTTGTGGCTGTACTCATCTGTGATGATGCGGTGGTCAGTTGTGATGGTACTGTGATTGGAGTGCGAGTTTCACAACGCAGCAGGTCCGACGTCGTGAGGTTGGCCCATTGTGCGAGATATGGTGTGAGAGAGATGAGTCAAGGGGCATTGCGGGCGGTGGGCTCGAGGGCGAGCGCATGTAGTGTGCGTGTCATTTCATGCATGTCCCCGCGTAGCCGGCCACAAGCATGTGCCAAGCCGTAGCATGCCGGGTGGGCGTTGGCAGCAACGGCGGTCTTTTGTGAGTGTGTCTCCAGGGTCTTATGTTGGTGAGCAGCGTGCGAACTGATGCTGAAAGGCTCACGGCGTGTGTGCACGGGCACGGCACGCACAACACCACATCAACTGGTTGACTGATTTACGGTACTGAATTGTGCTTTTTGACTGAAGTTGGACCCTCAGTTGGAACATGGAGCAACGGAGATGCAACCAGAGAATTGAAGCGAGGAGCTATGGCACGAGGCTTAAGCGCACTGTCGGGATTCAACCTTTTTTGTTTGTTGTGTAGACCGGTGGTTGGCTTTGCCCCGTTTGCATGCCTGAGAACCTTCCTTGGGACTGTATTGACTGCATGGATTGGAGGACTGGCGGGATACAGGCACGTCTGCCCACTGTTGACTGGAAACCAAAAACTAAATTAATTGGATAATGAGCCATGAGGATCGAGGCGCCCGTGTGTGGGCGGATCGGGATTCGCACTGGGCGCGAGCTGGGCGTTGCGCGCCGTTCTTCATAATATGTCCTGGCGATGTCACTCGATGCTCCCTCGCCTGGCGGTTTCCGGCCTGCATTTTCCAGCACTTCCCTTCCCTCTGCGATCATGCTCCATGGGCAGGGGCAGGCGCACTGCCAAGCTACCCGCAACGAGCAGCACGTGCGCGTTTTGCCCCAGATTTACGTTTCCGTGAGGCGTCCGTCCATCCATTCATCGCTCTGAGGGTTGAGGGTTTGACCTGCCCATGTTTGGGCGCGTTCATTCGATACACACATCCAAATGTGTGACTGTTGAACCACTGGCCATCATCAACTGAGAAGCTTGATGCCCCCACTTCATTTGCACAGCCCGCGATATGCGATATACGATCACACGTGTCAGGAGGATGGGCAGCAACGTATTGCATCCGTTGCTATCCCTGGTACGTTTTTACGTCTTTCTTCTGCTGCAAATGCACGCCATATGGCCGTGCTTTTTGCGCACACCATGGGGAGAGGGATAACAGCATCCTATGTTACTTTTCGCACGCCGCTTTCCAATGTGCGCTACTTCTCGACGCCATCAGTGCATCAGGCCTTTTCACACACACACATCCCATGCACTTACCCCTTCTCATGCGCTTGGCGCGCACACTTTTGACGTCACCGTCAGGTCTTCTCTTCGCGAGTGCCGTTGCACCAGCTCATCGTGCGCTAGCAACTTACCCGCATGCAAGCATGCATTTGGCGCCGTGCTTGCTGGGCGTGCGCAAGTGAAGGACCTTTGTAGGCCTGGGACACCATTTGAGTACTGCTATGATTCTGTTTAGCTGCCGCCATGCTCGTGCGTGGTGTACAATACATAGGCAGTTGCCTCACCGCCTGAGCCGGAGGCCAACCAACAGTGTAGACTTTGTACTATCGTACTGTCCTTGATTGGTGAATCCCTGCTTGCGCTCGCTCCGTGCTGCGCACAACATTTACGCACACTGCTGGTTTAAATTGTGGTGTCGCCCGAGACGTCAAACAACCGCATGGGCACGCGTTCCCGCTGGCTTGTGTGTGCGCGCGTGCGCTGGCGTCTGAACGTACTCGCGTGGCCTGTCGTACAAATTGGATACCTTGGCGGGTCGATGCCCCACACGCACGCGCGTGCGCCTGTTGGTGGGCCCGGTCGGGGGCCTCAGCAGTTTCTCTGGCCGCGTTACGCAACTTTCTCACTTTGCATGCGCTAGCTGGCCTGGCTCAGGGTAAGCTTGTTGCCTTTGCAGACGACACCGCGGCATCTTCATTCACCATTTTGGCGGGTGTTGGGCAACATGCCGCACCAAGCATACGCATGTCACGTGTGTCTCCACAACACCTGCGTCCGCCAGATTTCTGGTTGCGCGGTTTGACCAGGAAAACTATTTATCCATTTGAGACTGCATTTTCGGTAGATACTGCAGTCCAGGGGGCCTACCTAGTGCCACAGTCATGTTGTCTGTGCGCGCATGGAGAATGTGCATTTGTAGTTTTCGTACTCCTCGGCAGGTCATCCTCTCACTAACGGCCACGCAGCCTGTGAGGTGGCCTTCCCCCATACGGACATGCACGCGCCTTGCGGCACTGAGGGAGGAAGCAATGGTGTGCTCGCTCATTGCTCCCTGTTGCCTGATGGGTCGCCTCGTGCTGGGACTTACGTTGTGACGGACACTATGGCAACCTGGTGCGTGATCCCACAGCAAGGCTGTCGGGGACGGCGTTGATCCTCGAATGGGTCTGCGCGCATGGTCATCGTGTGGGGTAGGCGTATGTAGCCAGCCTTGGGAAGGTGTAGCACGACTTGGGAAGGTGCGCGTGCGGTCCGTTTGGCGGTGTGCAGCCTCGCTCGCCCTTGCAGACAATGGCGCTGTCGACTAGTAGCGGGATTGAGCCAGGGGTGGGTCGTGACGACGCTTGCCACTGGGGCCCCTTTCCTTTCCTTTGGCCCGGCACAGAGTGTTGGGAGGGCAGGAGCCTGCCGTTAATGCCAAATTCCCTGCACTTTTCCTGCATTATTCCTGCTTGTGCGTTCATGTGCGTGCTTTCCCCGCCCGGTGTGTATCACCTGCATTTCCCTTGAGGTTATGGGTCGTCTGGCCTCCTCTCACCGCCTCACCCATTTGGCCCTTTGCCTTCCTTATCAGGATGATACAATGCACGCTACTCGTTCCCCGCATGATGCGTTATGGCATCTGTGCGCAAGCAACAACCTACAACGATGTTCGTCCATGCACACGCGCACGACGTCACGTGTCCCCTACCACTATAATCGGGGGCATCTTCATATGCCTCGTCGCGTCACTCATGAACTGCAGCACTCATAAAACTGCTTCACTCATGATTCATGCACTGCCTCACTCATACAACTGCTTCACTCATGGAGTACATGTGTGCGGTTGCCTTGCACGCTCCTTGCCACACAGTGGCTATGTGCCAGTGGGGTGGGATTGCAGTTGTATTCACGCCATCTACAGAGCACTCGCTCACCCCCAGCCAAGGAAGCCTTGGTCGACCACCGTGTCCTGTGAATAGCCACCCATATCCCATATCCTGGTGTGTTCGATTGTTTTCTTTGTCTTTATCAGCCGCTCCTCAGTCAGCTTGATGCATATTGCATCGTCGATCGTGTGGCTGGTGTGCATGACCTACTAACACTTGCACCTGCCTCGCCTGCAACTTGCTGTTGCTTAGCGTGGCGACATGCAAGAACATGTCACAAGTCCCGTAGCAAGTGGGAACCAGCACCATGACGGCAGCTAAGAGCATAACACAAAACAACTAGCTAGGCTAACACCAACAGCTCGGGCACTCAGGTTTGTTGTTTACGGTACCACATCATGTTGCATGCATGCATGCACACTCATACATACACCTGAGCTAGCATCAAAGTTAGAAAGGGAAGGCTGCAAAAGGGTGCGAGCTCCAAACCATGTTGAAGAGAGTCCAGACCGCTGCCTCCAGTAAACACATGCAGCCATGCACGAGAGCATGTGGCACACATTGTGAGCACGGAGTACCTGCTGGGCAAAATGTGCATGCAGGCGTTCAGCTATGATGCATACCTGCAAGTGCATGCACACGACGCGTGCATGTGCAACGATTGCAATCAACAGGCATGCTCGGAGATTAGGGTTGGAGCCTGACCAGAAACGCGTTCAAAGCGCACCACACGCACCCTATTAACGACAGCGGTTACCTATATATTACACCCGCACAGACCACAACGACTGTGACAGAAGTACGTGGCCCCCTGACACACCACAAGTTGAGGCAAGAGTACCGCGACAGGGAGGGTGGGGGAAGAGAAGGTGGGGCTGTCCGGATGGGTGAGTGGGAGTGCGAGTGGGAGTGGGAGTGGGTCCCTCTTGGCCGTCACCCCAAGGCTGCAGCTACCTCAAGCCCTCGGCGCTGTACCGCTAGTGCCGCCGCCCGGCTTGTTGGATGCGACCATGGCGATGGCAATGATCAGCGCTGACCCCAGCATTGACCCCAAGAAGGTGTAGTTGAAATTTGTGCCTATGCTCTTAAAATCTTGACCCAGGCTTGAAGCAGCAGCCTTTATGTCTGCGCCGAGAATTGACGCGGCAGAAGTACGGGCCGTTGTCATAGCAGGCTGCAAACTTCCTGCTAGTATGCTCATGCCATCGCTCATGCCCCACACGAAGAACAATCCGCCGGCCACAACGCACACTAAGGAGGATACGGTCTTGATCAGAGCCGCCGTCAGCACGTCGGTGAGGCCTGGCTCCTGCCAAGGCTCATCACCGCCGGATGGTCGCGCCTTGTCAGACGGGCCCACAGGCCCACCGCCGCCACCCGCGCTGGCTTGCGGCTGCACTGCGGCCTGGAGGTAACGCAGGCTGGCGCCCGAAGCGGATGCACCTCCTCCTGTCTGCACATTCTCCTCCCTGTGGTAGGGTGGCACGTGCAGTTCGCGCGTGTGGAGCCGCGCAGGATGGATGCACGTCCAAACGTTTAGGGAGGAAAGAGTGGTTTTTGCCAGGTGGGGCATGCACTATGACACCAGATGCTTCAGGCTGTGCAAGAGCCAATCCAGTGGCATTGAGTTGGTTGACAGCCAAGGCGGGTTGGACAGCCTTTCTGCGATGCCCACTCGGCTGTCCAGGCCTTCATTTGCCGCACGCGCGCAAGCATCAACTCACTTAGAGGTCGCTTCTGGGTATCCTGGGTTGCCAAGTGCTGCCATAGGGACAGGCCTTCGCTGGGTGAACCTGCCCAGCAGGGTCTGGGGAGCGCAGCGGGCGGTGAACTTGAAGCAAGTTTGCGTCATTGCTCAGTAGGTTTCTTCCCAGACGTAGGTTTCAGGCAACGCCAGCAGACTGTCAGTGTGTCTCACATACACACAAGTTATGGCTGAAAGCTGCAATAAGCTGGGGGTCTTCTATTGCCTGTCCAAACTCGCTCAGCAGGCCCACCATCTTGCTCGTTTGGACAGTTGGACTGCCTGCCTCGGTCCACGTGTAACTGACTCAACACAACTTGGCCAACTTGGCCACAACTTAGGCCATTTGATGGTATCGTGTTGTGTGCAGGTGGGTGGTAGATGTATAGGACTGTGGTCCGTTGCACGACAACGCCGCGTTAAGCACGAGGCGTGCCAGGCCAGTGGGCCACGCACGCACTGAGTGTCAAGTCAACTAGTCAGGCAATACGAAGAGGCTTTATGCAGGTGTTGCAAAACCGGGCCATTTAGGCGGGAATGAGGATTCAGTCCAGCAGGGTCAGGCCCCGCTTGTTGCTAGCTTGTGCATAGCAACAATCATTTGCATGATTTGTCAGTGCTTTGCGCTGACAGCATGGGCTGTGAGCCTGTGACCTGTCAGGCTGGCAGCCTACACCAAATGCCCTGACGCAGCATGGACATGGTGTGTCTGAGTGGTTTGTCCTACATGATTCCCTGGTGCGCCGCATCAACGTTGTCCTGTCACCGGTCTCACCGAGCACAGTTACGTTTTGCATGTGTGCAGGACACTGCAGGTTCTTCTGTTCATTCCAAGCAGGAATCCCGGTGTGTGTGTGGGATACATGACAAACGAGGTTTGGCACCGCCACAGCTGTTTGGAGGTCAGACAATAGCTGCCTTCCCTCGTGCAACATGCTCACATACAACACGTCAACACCCGGCTGGCAGTGGGTCGGCCCTGAGCGAGCTGCAGAGCCCTTGCACGCCCAGTCGGAGCCGCACAGTCAAGTTGAAGCAGCGCGTGGAGGTGATCACTGTAACAGTAATGCAAACAGCAGACAGAGCGAAGCAATGCAGGGCACGACGCGGCGGTAGATGCGGTAATGAGTGCAGCCAAATCACCGATATACGGTACACAGTGCAGCATGAGAGCTGCGCAGTAGAGGCACATGGGGGAGCCAAATCGCAATCCACACATGCACAACTAGACCATGCACACAAGCAGTAGCATGCATGCGTGGGGACACTCTTGAACGTGTACGACAAACGCTTGCCATGGCGTACATACGAATACTGCACTGCAGGCTAGAAATCCGAGGTCCGTAATGGCATAAATATGTAAGCACCGCCCTGCCGTCAGCAGCCCGGGCCTGTGAAATCCCTTGCTTTTGGATGGCAACAAAACTGACCAAATTTGCAGCGCGGAACGCCACCACCACTGCTCACACCTCATTACACACAAGGCATCTTCCTACACCAAGTACCATGGGTCCAACCATATGCTGGTTGCGGTTAGAGTTCGTTTTGGTTCCTACTCCAGGGACAGCAGCTTGCGGACGCCAGTGGCGGGGTCGCCCTGCTTCACGATCGACTCGCCCACCAGGATGGCGGAGCAGCCGGCGCGCTGCACGAACGCGACGTCCTCGGGCGTGAAGATGCCGCTCTCGCCCACCATGGGGATGCGCCGCTGAAGCACCTGCTGGCCCGGCGCGCTGGCCATAATGCGCTCCGTCAGCGCCAGGTCAACCTGCACGCATGCGCCATGAAACATGCACGCACGCATCCTTATGAATATGCACCCTGCATGGCCCCACGGGGGCCACACTGGCCCCTCACAAGCCTCGTCCTCACACACCCGCATACGCACACCCACAGAACCTCGGTCGACCCCAAGATTGAGCTGCTGGGGTGATGAGTCCACGGCCCAAGTTCAAAGGTCGGGGTTCAGTCAGGATTGGTAGGTGGTGGGGAGCCCTGCAGCAACATCCCCAACCTGCGCGAGACGACCGACAGCAACAATAGAGCAAGCGGTATCATCGCGCCCCAACCAACTTGCCGTACCTTGAACGTGCCCAGGTCCCGGTTGTTGATGCCCAGCAGGTGGCTGTCCACCTCCTTGAGCTGCAGTACGCGCGCCAGCTCGCCCTCCGTGTGGACCTGTGCGGCAGATGAGGCGTACGCGCAGGCTCAAGCCGAGGCATGCTATGTACCGAAAACTCTGGCCAATGCTTGACATACATGCACATGTGTATGCGTGCTTGCGTGTGTAGAGGATGAGTGCATGCATGTGAATCTGTAGTGTGCACACGTGCATGTTTTGCGGGGGGTGCATATGCAGTACACCTTGACTGTTGAGACACAGCAGGTGGACGGTCCCAGCAAGGCAGATGGGAGTTGCACATGGAGTTGATGTAAACCCAGCTGGCATCCCGAGGCAGTGCTCAGGTGGTTTTGTCGAGGCGTGCACAAATGCGGGCACGCATGTGGCAGCAGCAGCGGCGGTGGTGCTGCTCCAACAGCAATCCGTCCCTTGCGCCCCCCAGGCCCCAAGCCCTCGCACCACAACGTCTGAGGTGCCAGCGCCGCCTCCAGACCTCACTTCACCTTAAACACAGCGCCGGCAGCATCGGCGGTATCACAATTGCACATGCCCCTCCCTCCCTGCAGTCCCTGCCAGCCTGACTGTTGCATGCAGATGCCCTCCCTCCTACTGCTGCCCCTGCCTGCCCCTGCCTGCCCCTGCAGCCCCTCACCTCTATGAGGCACGTCATGCCCAGCGTGGTGGCCACCTTGAGTAGGTAGGTCAGGTCCTGGTTAGGCAAGACCGCCGCGATCAGCAGGATGGCGTCCGCGCCGCTGCGGCAGCACGGCCAGCCACAGCACAAGCAGGGACCTTGAAGGCAGCCGCCAGGTCAGGCCAGGCTCAAGACACACATGACCACCATAGGCTCAGGCAGAGGTGCAGCGCATGTAGGGCCCACGGCCGTTACGCCTGCCCGCCCCCCGCAGCTCGATTGTGATGGCCCTGTCATGCGTCGTCCAACTTTCCGCTTTGCATGCTGCGGGCGGCACACGTGGTGCATCTTCAATGCCGCTTTGCAGAACGCGGCAAGGCTTCAGGGGTGTGAAACAATTACCCATATTCGGTTGAAGGGCGCCTTCTTCAAGACGCAAAGCAACAGGATGAAGGCTGTACGAAGCAGAGCGCGCCGGTGCCCGGGCCCTAACTCTACAGGCTGTCCCTGTCCCTACATGCGTTGCGGAGTCATAGTTGTGTTGTGCCCGCTCACCTGGCGCGCGCCTTGCACACCTGCATGCGTTACTGCTTCCTGATTGTGCTCACCTGGCGCGCGCCTTGTACACCTGGTAGGCCTCCACGATGAACTCCTTGCACAGCAGCGGGCAGGCCACGCCGGCCGCACGGATGCGGCGCAGGTTGTCAAAGCTGCCCTGCACGGCGACGCACCAGGGGAGGGGGGGCGGCGGGCACCAGCGTCATGGCCGTCCGCGTCGGTGTCAGCATCAGACTCAGCGTCTTAGCAACTCAGCATCCGCGCTGGGGCTCTAACCAACATCCCAAACCTCCGATGCACTCCAGACTGCGCTCTTGGAGATCACACTCAGTCGCATTCGGTGCACAGTAAAATCACACCGGATGCACGGCTTGGTTACCGTATACAGTCGTAGTAGAGGTGGAGGCCAACTGCCTGAACCGCCCGCCTGGTATGTACGCCCGAATGCGCAGGCAGGATGGTGACTGTAACACTGCTGCTGCTGCTGCTGCTCCTGCTGCTGCTGGTGACTCCGCCGAGACCTGCGGCGCCAAAACGCCTCCCCAGCCTCCAACTCCACCTGCGACCGGCTGCGCGGTTCGTTCACGATTGACCTGTGTTTGCCTGCGAAACGTGCTGCGTTGGCTGGGCTGGGCTGGGCTGGGCTGGGCTGGCGGCTCAAGTCGGAACCAGAAGCGTTTCCAGCTTTGGACCCACCTTGACCCGTCCCAGCCAATTCAACAAATGGAGTTCTGTCAGGTTTGGGCTGTGGACCAGCCCACCTCATCAGTCATGGGTTGGGGCTGTAGACCAACCCGCCTCACTAACGGTATTCATCACAGGGTAGTCCTCGCAGCGCACCTGGAAGAACTTTTCGTCCGTCAGCACCGACAGGCACGCGGCGCCGCCCGCCTCGTACGCCTTGGCGATGCGCACGGCGTCAAAGTCGGGCTGGATGACGCCCTTGGAGGGCGACGCCTTCTTCACCTCCGCGATCAGGCCCGGCCGCCCTGCAGGGCGAGGGGGTGGGGGAGGGGGGGGGAGGGGCGAGTATGAGCAAACAGGTGCGTGCCAGCGCGAGCGCAGGCGTGTGCACAGGTGTGCGGTTGCGCAGGCTGGTGCTTGTTGTGTATCTGTGGGGGTGCAGCAGTGATAGCGAAGTACGTGCACGTGTGCAGCGCTTGCATGCTGGGGTGAGTGGGGGAGGATGGGGTGGGGTGGGGTGGACAAGGGGTGAGGCGGGCGAACAACAACTTGCAGTCCGCCTCATGACGTCATGTTGACATGCTGTCAGTGGGTGACAGTGATATGCCACTATGCCACCGCCCCCCCTTGTACCTGTTTCCTTGGCCTTGTCTAGGAGCGCCTGGCGGAAGCTGCGGGCGGCGGGCGCGGCCTTGGCCTGCGCCATGAGCAGCGGCAACGGCAGCTTCTCACGCATCGTCTCCACCTCACGCGCCTTCCACCTGCACGCACACACCGCCGCCGCCGCAGCAGCAGCAAACAACCCGGTCGGAAAATAGCATACATCCAACCCACCAGCATGCCAGACAGGAATGGAAGGGTTGTAGTCTGACCAGGCACAAGCTGTGGCAAGGCCAAAGACGAGACTGCCACTGGACAGCACCCAACGCTGAACTGTAACTTTCAATGACAGTTTTGGGTTACCAATATGCACATAAATGCGATGTAAACATGAGACACAGGGTGGGGGATGGAGGAAGGCGAAATGGTACTGTAACGAAACCAACATTGCGTTTATGAATGTCTTTGCGTGCGCGGTTGAGGGGCGGGGGGAGGCGGGTAGCACACGCGTATGTGGGATAAGATTGCCGTGAGGCCGCGCAGCGTGCATATGCGCAAGCATAGAGACTGCAGCTACCGATTGCAAGGTGTCTTGGCTGTCCTGGTAGCTGACGCAAAGCGAATGCACAGCGGTCTGAATGTCTGATGATCTCAAACGCTGGCTGTAGTCGGCGCGGTCTGAAAGTGTGTTGAAGTACCTGTGTGTGGACTGCTGATCCGGCGCCTGCACTAAGCTGAGGCCGCACGCTCAACGGCACGCATGCGTGCGCGTGCGTGCGTGCGTGTGCGTGCGTGCGTGTGTGTGAATACGTGTGCGCATGCAGGGACCAGGGGCCACGAGATTGTGGAATCTTGCCATGCATGCAGAATGCATGTGCAGAAGCGTTGTGACCCTGCATGCGCATTTGTGTGAAGCGACTTGACGAACAGGGCGTGCATGCAACACCTTGGCAGTAGCAACGCCGCAACCTTAGTGATGCCTGAATGGGCACAGCTATGCTGCTGTTGCGCTCGCTGACTGGCATGTGAAAGGCACCCACCACACGATTTCCTCCAGGATGTTTTGTGGCTGGTTCTCATCCGACAGCCCGTTGACCTTGAATGCGGCACTGGGGCCGCACCTGCATAAGCAGAGGCGATGGCAGAAGCAAAATTGCCATCAGCATAATCTCTGCAGCCAGCGCTGTGCACGGAACGTGGTAAACGGCAGCCTGCTGTCAGCCGGATTACTCATGCCGGACCAATCCATCACACACTCCTGTAGGGTATGTGACGTGGGAGAATGTGCCTCTGGACAACGCGCAGTCGTGGCTGCTTGCGATTGCAGCAGTCGTGTTACAACTGACGCTCAAAACGTGCCCGCCCGCAAGCACGTGCACAGCACGCTTGTGCGTGCCAGTGTTAAGCACACTGTGAGCTTTCAAAGAACAGTCAGGCACTCACGGTTGCTGCTCAACGCCCAGCGGTGGCCGCCTGCGAATGGTGACTTCCCCGCTCATCTGTGTACACATGGCGCAGTCGTGACAAGGTTACACGGCATGGCACGTGCAACGTTATGCAGCAGGCAGTTGTGGCTTCAGAACCACCTGCTCTACACAGCCATGCCAAGGTGCAGTCAGGGCCCTATCAGGTTTCACGTAAGCAAGGCGCGGAGTGAGAGTGTGTGCGCAAAGTGATTAACAGGCGGTTGCCAGGCACCTACGCACCTACGCACTCGCACACAATTTGTGACAGTACCCAGGGAGTCAAGTGCAAGCTGCTCACAGGCTGTATGTAGCGGGACGACTAGTGACTTCAGAGAAGGCAATTCCTTGTTTGGCCTGCTGGTTGCCATGGTGGCAATCTCAGAAGGACCCAGCCCGAAACCTACGCTCCGTTCCCAAGACGACGCACCTGGTCGACCGCAGACGCCTTAGTGATATGTGTCGCGACCCTTAGCGTGCGGGCGGGCAGAGGGCATTGGGGGCTCACTGCTGAACTGCAGGGCACACGGCTAGTTGGCAACTTGGCAAGCATGGTGAACGTGCAAGATAAAATAGTACACGGGGTAGTTACGATGTATTCACTCGCATATGGTGAAGGGTTGAGTGCCTTTGCGCAGGGCTTGACCCCAAATCCCTTCGCGAATGTGATGAGTGCGTGATGAGCGGCCCGCAAGTCGTCAGCATTCATCTCCGACAGACTTCACACACATCAAGATGCAGGTGTTTTCACGGTTGAACATACGTTATGTTTCAGCTCCATTTCTTGCAGTCTTGGTGACAACGCGTTGGGCCGTCGACGTGGGGATTCTCAATCATTCCGTTCGTACGGCAGCTAACCGATAGGTCCACACCTGCTCAGCTATACAGACGACTGTGTGTTGTGGCATCCCTTAGCTCTTGCCATTCACTTTGGGGTGTCAGGTGGCTTGCCGTGTTGTGGGAGGAGACAAATCATCATTTTGCAGCATGACACCAGCGACTAGCAGCAGAAAACCAGGCGGCAAAGGAGGCAGGGCCAAGGATGCTGATACAAGCCGGGAACTTCAGAAGCTTTTCCTTGCTCAGTATACCGGCGGACGTTGGAGCCGTCTTCAGGTAGGCATTCAATCGCGCTGCTGTGAGCGATGCCACTTGTTGGTGGCTGCTGCACTTGCTGACATGTTTGAAAACCTTGTTTTCAACGACCGTGCATGTTTGACAACTCTGTGTGGCTGCAGGCAAGCCTTCTCGCACCGGTGCAGCACATAGCCGTCCAGAATCCGTTTTCTGTGGAGCCAGGAGGGACAAGGTCCTCGCCCTGTGAGGACCTTGTCCCTTTCATGCGACTTGGTCACGTTAGTGTTTACAAGTGAGGACATGGCTTTCCTATTGTGCCTTGTTGAGCATCGCCACGACACCCTTTTCCGAAACCATCAATTGCGGTTCGGATGCAATGAGGAAACCTGCAGCTGACGTCAGAAAAGTCACCAGTCCCAACGTTCATCATCACATGCTGTGACGCACTAATAATGTTGCATGTTGCATGCCAACGCCAGTACGCACACAGCAGTGGTGGCCGCTCCTTAAACTTCACCCTCGTTGCAGCATAACCCCCAAAACACCCTTGATGCCCACCCTGCCCAGCTCCGCAGCACCCGCTTAACAGGTGGGGAGCACAGCACAGCCTGATAGCACGAGCCAGTCCAACACCCTGATGCCCTACAAGTGGGGGGCCCCAGCGGAACGCGTACCAGGTCTGCTGCCAACGTCACGCTCCACTCCTGGAGCCTTACCAGGGCTGTTGTACTCACTGGACTGCTTCTGGGATGCTGTCGGTATGCCGTGTGGGTGTTGGTGGTTGGTTGGTGTGACGGTGGAGTGCACAGGAGCCGAAACGCATCGGGCCGGTATGCACCGCCCGGGATCTCCGCAACACGCGGCGTGCGCGCCTGGTACTGGCTGGACGCAGCATCGCTGCTGCCAGTGCTGCTGCTGCAGCCTGCACGCGGGCACGCTGTGCTGGATATGTGCGCGGCGCCCGGCGGCAAGTCGCTGCTCCTAGCGCAGCTCATGTGGGGCGGCGGAAGCAGCAGCTGCTGCGGTAGCAGCAACACGGACGGCAGCTGCGCTGCGCAACCGGAAATTCACCACGATGCATCTGGCACCAGCGCCAGCAGCAGCAGCAGCAGCAGCAGTAGCCCTAATGACGCACCCGCCAGCCTGACAGGCTCGCTTGGCAGCACCTCCGCTGCTGACGACGCACGCTTGGCGGGATCGGATGCAGGGAGCGCTGGCGTGGCCTCATCAGGCGCCAGCCGACCCAAATCACCAGGATGGCCATTTGGGTCAGCCCAGGCGCCATCTGGGTCATCTGGGTCATCTGGGTCAGCGCATGCGGGCGCCGCTGCAGGGCGTGCGGGCGCTGTGCGCGGCGGTGCGTCGCTGGTGTGCAACGAGGCGGACCGCGCACGCTGCACGCGCCTCAGCAAGGTGCTTGAAGAGTACCTTGGAGCGGAGCAGCGCCCCCTGGTAAGCAAATGCCAATAAGGAAATCAGGCATTAATGCTTCTTGCTGGAGTAGTGGCCGGGGATTTACCAGGAAGCAGGAGACGCGTTCATCCTGGCACCTGCATCTGCAGCAACGCAGAAGCATCTGTCTCGCCTGCCGGCTTGCATGTGCAAGCTCACCCACATATGTATGTCAAGCACCATGTTGAGTTGCCAAGCGGTGTGATGGCTGCACTTCAAAATGCCAAGTCACCCACCCTACGCACGCACCCACACCTGCACTGTCCTGCTGGCGTATCCGCGCCTGGTTCATGTCAATAAAACGTCATGTGTACCATGTGTGTACGGTAGTTCGGCAGTGAGCGTTGTACAGCAAGCCGCATTTACCTGAGTCTGCAACATGCGCCGTGAGTTTAAAGCGCCCGAGGTCGCAAACAACTCGGGTGGTGCTGGACCGTAGGACTGTTGCGTACTGATGTCCTGATGGGGAAACGTGTTGAACGCTGTACCGCATGTACTGCAGGTCGAGGTGGTGAGTCAGCGAGGCGAGCTGTACTGGGCCCGCAACCAGGAAAGTTGCTTTGACCGCGTACTTGTGGACGCGCCCTGCACGAGCGAGCGCCATGTGCTGCAGCAGGCGGCGGCACGCGGCGGAGGCGTGTCGCGCACAGAGTGGTCGGTGGCGGGCGTGAAGCAGGCGGCGGCGCTGCAGGTGCAGGTAGGCGCGGTAGGGGCTTTGCCGCCCGCTGCGTGTCTATTCCCCGTCCCTTCGGGTCGCGCCGGCGAGCGGTGACTGGTGGAGCCTATGTTTGCAAACGGTGTGCAGCGACCCCTGGCTTGGTTATGAGTGATTATAGTTTATCTGGTTTATTGTGGGGGATTGCATTTGGCACTACTTAATACCGGTAGGCAAGGAAGTGCCGTGATGCAGGTGGCGATACCCTTGAGCGGAGTTCATTAGATGCTTTACCTGATGCTGCACCCGGTCCATGCATGCAACGGTATAGCTGCGGCACTTGGCCCTTGTTGCCCTCTAGCACACCCTGTGGCTAGGTTGGTGAGCCGCTTCTGGTCTCCTGGCCCCTATCTGGGGGAGCATGGGCCATTCGGCCGAAATGCTCCTGATGAACCATAACGATATTGCTGCTGTCGTAACGTGGTTGCGAGACGTGGTTGCCGCACACTGCACGTGCAATCGCTACTTTCGTCTCAGCCGCACAGTGCATCATGCTCCTTGCATCTACTTGCCCAAACACGCTTGCGCCCGCACGTCCGATAGGTATGCTCTCGACGCCTGCACGTGTGCGTGTGCACCGCAGCTGTGCAGCGCCGCGGCGCGTGCGCTCAAGCCCGGCGGCGTGCTGGTGTACAGCACCTGCTCGTTGGCCGCCGAAGAGAACGACGGCGTCGTGCGCGCGCTGCTGGCGCGGCACCCGGGTGCGCTGGAGGCGCTGCCGGCGCTGCCGGCGCTCAAGCAAGCGCTGGCACGCCTTGGCGCCGAGCTCTGCTCACCACCCTCTCCCGCATCCCCACCCCCGCCATCCGAGCGCTCTCCGGAACCAAACCAGCAACCAGCCCAGCACTCCTCCAAGACGCCATCATCATCACAGCCGTCATCCGCAGCATGGTCTACACCCTCTGGCGAACCAATCTCGAGCGGTGGAAGAACGTGCGGGGCTGCAGAAGCGTCCGTCGATGGCGCTTACGCTGCACCTGCCGCTGGCGCTGCTGCTGCGGCGGCGGCGGAGCGCTGCCTCGCCGCTTTCGGCGTGGAGGCGACGGAGCTCGGCGCGATCTGCCTGCCGGACTCTGCGGGCGCTGCCGGGCCCATCTACGTAGCGGTGCTGCGCAAGGTGGGGCGGGTGGTTCGGCCAGGCGCAGTGCTGCTGCATGCGGCGTCGGCGGCGCTTGGAGACTCAGAGGGAGTGGAGCTGGAGCTTGACACGCGCACGCGGGTTGGCGACGAGAGCTGCCAGGGAGACGACCACGGTGGGGTTGACAACGACAACCTCGGTGTCCGTGGCGCTGTGGATGACACAGACGATGATGCTTGATGACACGGGTTGTCAGCAGCAGTTCACTAGGGTCGCTGGTCAGGGATTCGGTTCATGGAAGCGAATCGCGCTCTTGATGCCGACCCATTCCGTGATCGAGCTCCACACGCTCTATCGCATCACGACTTGCATAACCCTCGGCGGCTGTTTTACATGAGGTGTCTAGTAAAGTACAGCATGTGTTACTGGACGCATTACACCTCGTGACGTTAACGCACACCCCAAGAATTGCGCACTGAAAAGGAGGGCGCTTTTATTACAGCCGTCGCCACAGCGTGTGTGTTGACGGGGCTTGCGGTTGGTGTGCATTGGACTGTTCGGAGGCCTCAGCACCGCTCTCTGCCTCGGCTGCGCTTTGCAGCGAGGCCAACGTCTGCGTCCGTTGGAGCCCGCGCACGTGCACAACGTGCCGATTGCTCCACATCGACAGACGTCGTTTAGACGTTTACACTTTGTCTGTAAGCCAGAGGTCCAGGACAGTCCGCAAAGGGGAGATTACGCACGCTAGTCAATCAGTGATGCATGAAGGACGGGGGCCGGGGAGTGCGGCTTGCTGGGTGTAAGACTCACTGCAAGGAAGCGGCACCGCCCTTCATGCATGTGATGCTGTCATTGCATCCATCTTGGTTCACACGTAGATGCAGATGGCCCGGGCAAGTCCAGACGCAACACCGCGAGCGGTTGATTGCACATAGCGTTACCTGTGCACGGGTGGCTGCTACAAAATGCTAGATGAGCACGGCATTTCACAAAACAAAGAGCAAGCAAACAAACGTCATGCAGTCATTCATGCTGCAGCGGCGCGATGCAGGCGACAGCGGGGATAGGTACAAAGCCAAGCGACTAGCGAAGCCAATAGCCGCAGCACCATGCCTATTTGGAAGGAAGGAATAATGAACAATGGTAAGGGCAATAATGCTGGTGATGGCACACGGCCACAGCAAGACAGCACGCGAAGTGCATACCGCATGACAGGTTTTGGCTCGCAGGAGAAAGCGCGCTGGACATGCGCGGGTCAATCAGATACAGGAAGCGGTAATGCACACTGGCCTGCAAAGGAGCATGGGGTGCTCGCGATAGATTAATGTGTAGCCAGTGTGTACCCGTGTGTGCGCTGGCAAGCTGGGGTCACGGTCCAGATAGGCTGGTAGGCGCCTGCACGTGGGGCTGTACATAACTGACAAAGTCCTTGTGTGACGCGAGGTCAGCAAGCTCTGACCGCACACGCACACGTGCACTTCACGGCACACCCATTACGTGCAGGTACAAGTGTACAACACGCACGACCACCCCAGCTGGCAGGAAGGTCAACAACGGCCTGGCTTATGGCCAGTCGGTCAACGGACGCTCCTGCAGCAGTGGGCTTCAGTCAGCAGGCATGATCACGCAGCAACGCTTGTCGTTGCGTTGGGGTTGCATGTGTATTTCGCACGATGAGCGCTGGGCACAGGAGGCGTCAGTGGAAGCGTCAGTGGGGGGCGTCAGCGTGAGTGCGGACACAGAGTACGTCAGTGGGGGACGTTAGTGGGGGTCTGGGCACGAGGGAAGTCAGTGCTATGCGCTGGGGACCAGTGTCAGTAGGACGCCAGCAGCTCAGGGTTGAGGTCTGTGGGCCAAGCGTCGTGCATAGCTCATGTCGCCTACAGAGAACGGCAGAAGCTGTATGTGGCAAGCCAGCAGAAGCTGCAATCACACGCGCGCACAGCATCACGAACATGGCGGAGTCATGGCTGCGTCGCTCCTGCTGCACCTGATACTCGGGCGGAGCATGGGCAGAAGTAATGACGAGCCACTCATCAATTGGCTTGCATGGAGCCCACCCACTCTGGGTGAGCTTCAGCGTGCTCTTTCAGCACACGCTTGCATACTGCTGCACACGCGGCGCCCTCGTCGCCGGAGCCGCTCAGACTGTGGAGAACGGTGATGACGCCAAGCATACAGCAGAATCCAGTGCAGCGCCTCGTTGACAGGGATGATGATGTGCCGCGCTTGAGAGGCCCTGCTGAGCTGTTTTTGTTTTTCGTTTTGGGATGGGAACGGGTGCATGGGCGTGGATGCTGAGCAAACCCTTGTCCAAGTGAACAGGATTTGTCCGCCACCCGTGCTCCAGCTAGCTCGCATGTGATGGTGAATGATGCTAAAAGCAGCGTTGTTGGTAGTAGGCCATCGCCACACTCCTGCGCCAGGCGGCGGTTGACGAGGCCAGAGTGCGCATTCACAATGTCTGAACGATCATCGCTTTCTCTTTGAGACCAAGCAAAGAGTGTGCCTTGAAACACTGGCCTCTGTCAGGATAATCACTGGGCATTGTAATGGTGTCCTTGGCATGCTGCCCAGCCTGTTGTGGTGCCAAGCAAAGTTGAAACTGTGAGGAGATAGCCGGTGTTACCACATCTGCCAGTTGCGGCCAAGGGGGGGCTGCGGCTAGATGCTGGTGAGTCGGGCTTTGTAGCTGTGGTGGCAAAGCATACGCAGTTGGCACCACCTGGAGCTGCATTTAACCTCTCCTGTTGCTCTTGCTGCAAGCCTATTGTGAGGCTTATGCCCCTGGCATCTCCCATGCCAGCAGCTGCAGCGCGTAGGACTTGCTGCTGCTGTTGCTGCTGCGGCGGCGAGGACATGTATGGTGCGCCGCTGTCGCTGCCCCCCGCCATGGCAGTAGCTGCGCTGAGCCCCAGGTGCGGCAGCTGGTGCTGCTGCTGCTGCAAGGCGCGCAGTGGGCCGCTGTCGCCACCCGCCATGGCAGCAGAGCTGCTGAGCAACTCTAAACAGCTCAAAGGCCATAGCGCTAGCCCAAACAAGTTGAGCACCTTTGAAATCAACCCTGCTGCGAGTCGCTCAGCGGTGCCCACACGCCAAGTTGCATGTTCAAGCACGTACGTGCACAGGGGCATTATGCAGCTCCTTGCTCTTGTCAACATGCCACCTATCCAACGATCACATACGTGCACCTGATTTGTGAGCCTGTCAAAAGGAAACCCACGCTCGCTGAACGTACGTACATGTGTAGGCAGCAGAGCTGATGTGTGAACGCAAGACCAATACGTTCAATCAAGCTGGCAACCAAACCTTCTGCTCACACACCCAGCATATTCCTTGTACCACGGAAAGGTCAGGCCCCCGCCGTTTGTACACCAGTCCATCAATCAATCAAACCATGTTACACAAGAGCCCAAACTAGTACAATGTCTGGAACCCAGCTGGTACCTCTGAGCATGCGGCAAAAATTGTTGTTAAGCATGAAGATGGTGAGGCTCTATGTGCATGCAGACGTCCAGGTACAATGCACACCTACGTGCAACGTGCGGTGCATGCAGTGTATGCACACAATGCGTGCCTGAATGACGTGGATAGGTGGCGCTGGCGCGTGCATGTATATGATGAGCAATGAATGCAGTTGACATGCATGCTTGGGAATTGGTGCTGGAGGTGAGGGTCAGTGCAGTGTCCTCCTAACCACCTAGCGACTAGAATGTCAACCCTTGGGCGCGGTGCCGCCGCCCTTGGCTGCGCCGATCGCCACAGCGATGACGACCATAGACGCAAAGAAAGTGACGTTAGACCATGTCGCCGCGCTCTTGAAGTCTCGCCCAAAGGCGGCGCCTGTTGCCTGAAGGTCTCGCCCGATAATTGACGCGCTGTCGGTGGCGGCCGCCTTCAAATCGGACGTCATTAGAGGCGTGCCCGCCAGGATTGAAATTCCCCACACGAAGCCCCAGACAATGCATAGGCCGCCTGCCAAATTGGAAATCAGCGCGACTGGCACCTTGCCCAGAACCGCCAGCAGTGTTGCTAGCAGGTTCGGTTCGGGGGGCTCCTTGCCGTGCCGATCCCCGAAGGGACGGGACGCCTGGGATGGACCAGTCGGTCCACTGCCACCACCGGCGCTTGTCTGTGGCGTTGCAGCCTGGTGGTGCTGGCTGGCTAGAGAACTGGGCACGCCTCGTCCTTGCTCCGAAATCTCCTCGCTGAAGGGTGCACAAATCATTTCATGGAACAACGCGTGTTGTGTGGCAGGTAGATAGGGCTTGACAGTGACAAAAGAAACCTTGATGGAACAACGTGTGTTGTGTGGCAGGCAAGGCTTGACACTGATACATAATCCTCAACCTGTGTCAGACACGAGCCACGGTGATGTTAAGGCTGCACCTGGCTGTCGTGGCCATGTGGCATACGCACAAGTGACGACTTACTTTGTCTCGGCCTCTTGCTTTCCCAATGCAAGCGTGACGGGCCTGCCCAGCACACGCCTTAGGCTTGGACGGGGCCAAGCGGTGGAGACCGGGCAGGTGGGAAAGGCCTTGCGCACCCCTCGCATGTGTGCAGCTTCAGACTGTCAGTGTGTATACAGGTACATACAGGTCTCGCAGGTTTTTCCTGATTTGTTGGGACCCCGTTGACGAGCTGTACTGAAGCTGTAGCGCGGGTAGACCATAGACAGGGTAATTTTGGTGGCCAGAGCAAGACTTTTGCTCAGTCCAGTTCGCTTCCAGTATGCAATTCTCCTCAGTCCAGTACGCCCCGGCGACACGCGCTAAATGCACCCTGAGCACCCAATGAAATGCGCGCGGCTGCATGCAGGCCTCATATATATTCTATTTACACTGTTTTCCATGGGGGCTCTGCACCCCACCAGTGTTAGTGTGTGCGGGAGTGAGGCATTCAGTCATGGCCACCGCCGTGCGCGTTGGGCGCGGGGACACGCGCCCGATGCACCCTCAACACCAAATGCAATACGTGCAGCTGCATGCAGGCCCCATCTGCATCCCGCACACACCAGAGCAGGTTGAGTGCAGAGCCCCCATGTAAAACAGTGTAAAAAGGATGAGCAGGACAGGAAAAGAGAAAGCAAACAAGCGTCATGCAGACGTCCGTGCAGCATCGCCACAATGCAGGCGACAGCAGTGACAGTTACAAAGCCAAGCGACCAAGCGCGGCTCGCAGGCACAGCGCATATCTACTTCGCAAGGCGGGTGTGATGAGCTGATGACCAGAAACAAAGCCAGAAGATGGAAAGGGCGATAATGCTGGTGGTGACAGTACACGCAGGGCCAACGCAAGACGACGTGCAAAGTGCATGCCGCACGGCCGCATGGCAGGTTTTGGCTGGCAGGGGATGCCCACTGGACACGAATGCTGTACAAGAAGCGAATGAGCACATTCGTACGCGGAGGAAGCAAGTGGTGCTCGCGATAGGTAGCGTGTACCCGTATGTTTAGAGTCATTTGGTTCCCATGGGGCCATGCAGTATGCTTGCTGTGGGTGGTGCAGTGTGCGTACCCCTATGTGCGCTGGCAAGCTGGGGTCACGGGGTGCAAGCTAGGGTGACAGCCGAACAGGTGTCTGCAGTCTGCAAGGGGTGTACGTAATACGCCTGTACGTAATAGACCTGTACGTAATAGACAATCACTGAATGCCTTGGTATGAGGCGATGTCAGCAAGCTCTGAACGCACCTAAGTAAATCTCACAGCACGCTCAACACGAACAGGCGCAGCACGGCGACCACCCCATGTGGCAGCAAGGTCAGCAACCGCCTGGCTGATAGGTGGCCAGTGGTTGACGGATGCTTCTGTCGCAGTGGGCTTCAGTCAGCGGGCAGGATCATGCAGCAATGCTTGTCGTTGCGTTGGGTTGCACGTGTACTTCGCGCCTCACTGCTTTTGCTCTTGAGGGCAGCACGAAGGTATTGCATTCAGCCTCAAAACGAGGGTGTTCAGTGCCAGGGGTCAGTACTCAGTATGACGCCAACAGCTTAGGGTCGAGGTCTGTGGGCTTGCCCCACTCGTCCTGGCGCGTCACCGCGTAGCACATGTGCGTGTCGTGCAGCCAGCCGTGCAGCGCCGCAAGCGAGGCCAGGCCGGCCGCGTTGCGGCGCCACGCCGCCTGGCTGGACGCCTCCTTGGCCAGCCGCGCACCCTGCACATACAGGCATGACACGTCATGACGCACAACACACCGCAAGTTCGCAACACATCGCGACAAATCACCACGCACCAAGACACATCATGACGCACGGTAACACACAACCATGGCACCATGATGTGCGCTGCGGCCATCGTTCCAAGCAGGAGCGCTTCCAGGAGTGGCTTTCACAGGGAGCATTAGGCCTTTGCAGCGGAAACACGCAGTTGCTAAGGGTTTCGGAGCCGCACTCAAGGGCAGCGCTAGCTGCCCCCACAGCTCGTGTTGCGGATGGTTACGGCTTGCGGTATGGCCAGCCGCGCATGAAGCAGCACGCGTCTGCAATGCAGGCCCCCACACAAACAGACAGCCACAGGGGGTGCTGCAGGGCACGCCGCTTCCGCAGCGCCAGTGGCAATCACATTCCCAGCGCATTGCGCCGTGCACGACGCGAAATGCTCTGCACCCCACACCCCGCCCTCAACAGCCGCCCCCCCCCCCCATCCCCCTAAATAAACTTATGAAAGCAGTGGATGACAATTAATCTTCACCCACCAGCACGTGCTCATCAAAGAGGCCCTCGTCGGTGACGCCAAGGAACGCAAATTTGAACCTGCAAAGCAAGAAAGCCAGTTGGTCAATCGGAACATCGCCAGGTCTGATCCAGGCAGGGTCTGATCCAGGCAGGGTCTGATCCAGGCAGGGTCTGAGGGTGAAGGGTCTTCAAGGTGAGGGGGTGGAGCTTGAGCATACTGACGTTCGATGCGACAGTGCCACGAGCTCTTGTGTGTGGTGTCTGAGCAAGCGAAACCTTTTTCCGTGCACACATGTGTGCACTGCTGAGCCCCGCCTGCCCCCCCGCCCCTATGCACCATACACCCACATACATCAAGGCGCTCCCCCCCCCCACACGTGAT
>BDDA01000610.1:0-64254 GCA_001662385.1 Chlamydomonas asymmetrica
CTTGAGGTATGGAGGAGTTGCCCAAGTACCCAAGGGAAATGTGCTGATCGACTTGGAAGATTCCACCCCCCCCCCTCGTGAATTGCATCACCCTCCACCCTTTAGTTATTGTGCTGCCACCGAGACTCAAAATGTTAACGCTGCATGCAGGGGGAGCGCGTCGAATTCGAGATATGGCCGAGATATGGCCGAGCCACTGTGTGTTGCCATGACACACCACTGCCCGTAATTCAGAAATGCAGGGCTGTTGCAGCTCATGTCACACACCCAATGTGTGCGCGCTGCGCGCTAGCTGCGTATACATGCCATGACCCCAGTGGGAGAGAGTTGTCTTTGACTGCACTGCAGCTCGGCCTAACATGATGACAGCGCATCAAACACGGTGCAACCAACACACAAGGATCGCGCAAGGCTGGCTGACGCCCGCGTTACAGTATGATTCGCGTCTCATCTGCGGCTAGATAGGTTGGCGCCAGGTGCCTCGTGTAGCCACGCACACTTCAGTACTCCGCGGTTGCCAACCACTCCCTTGGAGCCTGGGCTGCGCTGCTGTGCCACTGTCCAAAGCATGCAGCTGTCAGACATGATGCGGAGGTTGGACAAGTACCCCTCACTGTACGTCTCACGTGCCCTTCATGGACACAGAGGTTTCACATAGTTATGGAAACTGGCCACAAAAGGCGACCAACATTGTACACCTTTGCAACCGTCAACTTTGCACTGCTGGGTGCGTGGATGAGAGTTACCTGGAGATACCAACTGCAACATAAGGGACACCGCTGCCGGCGAGCAGTTGTGCCCTCCCTTCAGGGCCAAGCAAAGAGCCTGAGAGAAGCATCTTCTCAAGCCTTTGTGATGAAGCGATGAACGATGTTGTTGTCTTTAGGACTGTCGTTCTGCATGCACTCTGCATGCACTCGTCGGCACCTAGTCGCACCCGCTCAACAAATTGCTCAACACCTGGAGCGGTGTGGCGGACAGACAGAGGAGTGAATGGCACACACTATCCACATAACACTACCCACAAAACGCAGCCGTTCCACAGCGAACTCCACAGCCATGCGCTCCCTCGCCCTACCACGCACTGTACTTGGCGTGCCGGACACTTTCTGTTGCAAAGTCCACGAATGGAGCTGCGCCCTCTGATATGTGTAGATCTGTGTGCTGTAAACTGTGGCACACCAGGGCGTACATACAAAAGGCTGAAGAACAGGGTGAGGAACAGCTTGAAAAAAGTTGACAACCCAAAGTTCACTATAGAGTTCACAGTCTCGTGTTGTAATTTCATTGCGCTGTTTTTGGGGGGTCTGGTATGTAAGAAGCGCCTCTGCAAGCTCATACAAACATTTCTCGAAAATGAACGCCAAAGCAGATGACGAGGTTTTCATGTACCGCTTCAAGGTGGAGCCGTGCACCGTGCAGTTCCCCCACTCCTGGTCAGTCGGGTGGTGTATCGAGAGGGTGTTCACGCTCCTATATGCACGCCCCCTTACATAACACTGAGTATGCAACTCCATATCTTCTCCACCCAGCGGTATGGGCTTGTTGCGGACCTGTCCCCACCCAGAGTCTCAACTACCACTTGCTTTCACCAAAACGCAGGTCGTCATGCGCCTGCTACCACCCCGGAGAAAGTGGACGTCGTCGGAACCCCAGGATTTACCAATACAGCACGGTGATGTGCTCTTCCGCAAGGACGGTGCGTGCCGCATGAGTCGCTTTTGTGCGTTTTTGTCAAGGGCTTGTATCAAATAGACTCGGCGAGCAGCCTTGCGTGTCTTTCTGGACGGTTGGAGCTTTCGTTTAGCCGGGATGAACGTGACCGCTCCTGTTTCTTCTTGGGCAGTAGGTTCAGTTGTTGTGGGAGGCTCCTCTGGAGGCTCCTAGTGAGCAGAAGAAACCTCTCAACGCGCAGACCAGCGCAACTGACATGCTCACCTTCGCCCTTGACCTGGATGCACGCAACAGAGGAAGGAGTGCCCGTCAGGAGACGCTTGCCGCTTCGCACACAACATTTTCGAGGTCTGGCTTCACCCAACAAGGTCAGTCCACAGCCTTCCACCCTGCACACGTTTGCACACCTCGTATCCTGTGGTGGCTCATCAGCACAACTACTTCTACACAGCTTGAAGTGCAAGAGCTAGCCAGCATGACATCGCTGACTTCATACGCGCCCGCTCGAGACTTCACGCCTCGGTTCACCGTACGGCGCGACCCCCACATGCAGTAAAGGAGTGTTTGGCATCTGCCTGCAATGAACAGGTACAAGGCACTGCTGTGCACAAACGGCCTGGCGTGTACGCGCACAGCGTGCTTTTTCGCGCACTCTCCCGATGAGCTTCGGAAAGTGACCCTGGACAACTCGAGCTGCTCCTTAGACTGTGATGCTGACCTGGCCTACAGCCAGGCAGACAGACCAGGCCTGTCAGGGGCTATGCAAATGGTCTCCAGCGGGAACGCCAACCCACAAGATATGCTCCATGGGGGTGCAGCACAGCCGTCCCTTTCAGGCTCTCGTTTGAGCCTTCCTTCAGGTGGGTGCACCAGTGAGCAACGAGCTCTTTCAGCGAAGAGCAGCGCCAGTAGTCATTTCTGGCGTTCTCGCGTTCGTGCCAAAACCCCTTTGCATACCCCAAAACCCTGACGTGCTCGACACTTGGTGCTGCCCTGTGTTGCCGTACAGCAAATTGCAGCAGTGACCCAGTACTTGGCATGTGGTGCTTGGCGTTAGGCTCTTGTTGTATGACGGCATAGGCATATATAGGTTGAGTTCTGACTTGCGGAGTGACGCTGCTCTGCTTGCTCTGCAGATGGGTCGTCAGCGAGTGGCACGTCTGATGCGAACGTCAGTGACCAAACTGCCGGAGACAGCACACGCCAGTTCAAGGCAAGGCCTGTATTCAACAGCAGCACCATCGGCAGGGACGTGTCTGTGATGGCGCTGGGCGGGCGTGGTGTTGTTGGAGGGCGCTCCGCAGCTCGCACCAGCACGATGCGGGTCCCAGCCACCACCCTGGTTCCTATGTCAGGCTCTATGGCCAACGCCGCCCAGATGAACAACCACGGCGGCCGCACGACCAGTGTCGCGATGGCGTCCAAGCTGCCCGCGACGCAGCTGGTCGCCGCCAGCGGCGGCCAGCAGCAGTGCATGTCGGAGCCGCTCGCACGAACAAACGGCCCGCTGGTGACGTTCCGGGAGATGTGGGACCCCCAGGACCCTGCCAGCCCGTTTCCTGCGCCAGGCCAGGACTCCAAGCTGTACCTCTCGTACGAAAGCACGCCTGCCGACATGGCAAACAGCGGCAAGCTGCTGCCAGACAGGGCGGCCTCCCTGCAGCTGCGAACGTCGCAGCCGCAGCTGGTGGCCTGCGCATACAACTCCCCCATGTCCGACCAGGGCGGTGCGCAGCAGTACCTGCTGGGCTCCAACAGCATGTCTGCGACCCACGTGACGCTCGGCCAGGCGCAGCAGGGCAGCTCGCTGGACGATATGGCGGCGATGACGCGCCTCGGGGACGCGACGGCGGGGATGTCGTCTCTGAGCAGCCTCTACGAGTCCGCCAGTGACTGCGTGACCAACAGCGTCCAGGACATCAACGCGGCTCAGTATGCCTACGGCGGCAACTCCTTTTTGGATTCCAACGCGAGCATCGGCTCGGGCATGATTCCGGCAGGCATGAGCGTGCAGTGGGTGGTTGCTCCCGATGCCAACGCGGTGGAAGATGGCTTCTATGGAGGCGGCGCATCCAACGGTGCAAACATGGTAGTGCAGATGGGCCAGCCCGCCGCTGTTCCCACGGCGCGAACGATGATCATGTACTCGGTGCAGCAGCCGCAGCCCAACATGCAGCAGCAGCAGCAGCAGCCCAACATGCAGCAGCAGCAGCGGCAGCAGCAGCAGCAGCAGCAGCGGCTGCTGCCACAGGCAGCCGCCCTGCAGAACATGCAGCGCGTGTCCTATTGGACAAGTGCGGCAGCAGACAACGGCAGCAGCCCGGCTGTGCACCGCAACGCGCTGCAGCAGCAGCCCGCTGCCACGTACGACAATGGCCCCTCGATGGCGCTGCTGCAGCAGCAGCTCCAGACGCTCTCCCTGGCGAGCGCTGCCCGCGCCAGCATGGCCGCCGCATCATCCAACTGCTCCAACCAGCAGAGCCTGCCAAGCATGGCCATGCACACAGCTAACACGGCGGGCCAGATGTACTTTATGGATGCGCGCACGCAGCAAATCGCCTTCCCGCAGCAGCAGCAGCTGCTGCAGCAGTAGACGCAGCGGCAGATCCAGTGCGCCAGCGTCAGCATGAATAGCAGTAGCGGCAGCAATGTCAGGTCGTCAGGCTGCTGGATATGTGCAGCAGATCACTACCCTGGTGATTGCAGGTTGTTTCCATGTCCAGATCCACTACATCAATGCATTGCTCGCTCGCAACGCATGTCACCTAACCCCGCGCTTTGTTCGCCTGTGCTCAGCCGCCGCTGCCGCCCAAATCAAGACTGTCAGCAGCATCGTGCGCTGCGTGATGGTGCGATGTTGGTATTTGCCTTGCCAGATACACCAGAACGGACGAAGTCAAAAAAATGACGTCCGTGAGAAGCTGCAGAAAGTGCATGCGCGCCCCACATTGCGCATGCTGCATGCATGATCCAACGGGTGCTCATGCTCACCGAGCATCAACCGAGCATGGTTGTCTGATAGGGAGCGCAGGGTGCTGCTCCCTGGATTTGCGATAGCCTCAGGGTTGTGCATGCTGATGGGGCATGGTCTCGGAATTTGCGAAGTTAACGAACCAAAGCAGCTTTTACGTCCCAGTGCAGACCTACCCTGCCATTGAAACCGCATGCCTACTGATGCACGATTTCCACTGCATGGCCCCGCCACCAACGCTTCTTCCACACATGGCCTCAACGAGCACGGTACCTGCTCATGCGGCACGCGCGCGAGACCAACAAGTAATCTTCTCAGGCCAAATCAATGGTTCCTTCTGTGAATTGTGCTGCATTGGGCATGAGCGTCCCTTTCTCATGCCAGTCGAGCCCCCAAAGCGCATGCTTTCCCCAAGAATCCTACCGATCTGAGCATGCGGCTGCCTCGATGTCAACCCCTTTGCTCATTGCGTATTCCGAACTGGCGCCGCGACTTGTGCGCTAGATAGCAGGCTGCCTGGACTGCCACACGTACTAAGAAGACGCGCTTGACGTGCTTCGCTAGTGCATTGTGTTGGCAGAACAGTGCAGTCTTTTGATCACTTTGTTTCCCGCGCAACGCACAGGTTGATGCCATTCACACATGCTGCACGATGAGCCGTTGCTGCGTGGCGCGGGCTTGGATTTGAGTGTTATCAGTGCGGTAGGAAATGCCCAGCATGTTGACCAATGACTGGAGCTCGTGCAGACTGCAATTACTTGTTTTCTTGGTCGCTCATTTGCAGTGGCCGCCGCTGCGGGCAACATTTTGGGTTAGAAGGGATTCAGGGCTTAGGTTTAAACCATGACTGTTTGAAGCTTCGTTCAACACCCGCTGCGCTTGATGTACATTACCTATGCATGGAATGGAATGACATCATGTACAGAGACCGAGGCGTACATGTCTCGCTGCAGTGAATCCTTGCTGCCCATGCGGCGCTGCCGTGCCTGTCGCATCCACGATGGGCCGTCCGGGCATTTATGGATTGGCAGGTATCGTTCTGAGTATCAATTGCCCCTCCCACATACCGACAGGCAGGCGCTATCGTGGGGCTCTCAGCCCCACCACCTGCTTCTCTGCACGCCTGCCTGCGTGCGCAATAGGTCGGCTCAGGCACTGCAGCGCTTGCTGCAATCGCTCGCCGTGCCTAGCGCGGATCCGATAACACTTGGCACAGCTCAAGCATCCTCATGCATCCCCACCAGCATCACTGTGAAGCGATTTGTTGGCAGGCCCTTCATTTTGCTGTCACCCCCCACACACATACGCGCTGCTGCGCCAGCGAGGCGCGCTGGACGCACTTTGCAGGTTTTGCTTGCCTCGATCCGCTGCCAAGGCTTGACTGGGTGGGGCATTAATATCACATTAAATATCACCCTAAGGGTGCTGGTTGTTTTTCTTGCCTTGAGCACAAGGCCTAAACACTGTTCAAGAATAACGGGGGGACTGGCACCTTGCGTGCATCGATGCACAAGGCCGAGCTTCAAATCCTAGATGATGTATGGTCGCATGCGCTGCACCCGCTTCTGTGTGCACGCTGCCCCGTTTGTATGTTTTTATCTGTGCCGTAGGCGCTTTGGGTGTTCTGACCTGCTCTTAACCTTTTCCCATGGCAATATCCTGCCCTACGTTCCCAACCTGTCCTCGGTGCTCCCACCGACAGGCCTGTGCCTCAGTTCCAAGTCAACCAATGTTGCTTTGCAAGGTGTGCATGGGGGTACAATGGCGGCACACCCGCTGCTGTAGCTGGAGTTGCGGAGCTCAATCACATGATTCATTCCTGCATTTCTGCCTCCCTTTGAGGCTGGTGATCGACCGGTATTGCACGCTGATTGAGGAGAGAGCAGATTATTTGGCACAGCTCAAGCGTCCAATGGATTCGCCTGTGGCAATCAGGCCGTCAAATTTCAGTGTTCGACATTCACCCTCATGTTGTGCTCTACAAGACAGCCAACTCATGCAAATCAAACCTATTGTGCTAATTGAGGCCTGATGTGCGTTAATGATTTTGTATGGCGATTTGATTGCCGCAACATTGCCCTGCTGCTGCCTTCACTGGATCACATGTTACACGAACGCTGTCAGGCCTGGACGGCTGGACCGTGCCTGTACAACTGCTTTGGCTAGGTCAATAACAAGGCAGGACCAAACAGCCATGTAATCGTTGGCGGCTATCGTGAGCTTCCCTGCTGTCCTTTGCCAGCCTGCCAGTTTCAGGCATGCACGGGGCAGATGCGGGCGAGCGTGAACCTTGGACAAGTGCGGGAAGAAGCATTCGGATGGATGTGGCATGGTGCAGCCGGTAGAGGCCGACGCTCAGTGCAGTGAGCTGAGCAGGACGGACAATGCAGTCGCCACTGCCACTTGCCAGCAGAACGCTGCATGCACCGTTTGCCGCCCGATACCACCAAGAAAGCCTTGCAGGCACACAGGCCAGCAACAGTGCTTGGGTGTGACACTCAAAGCAGGGGGCGAACACACTGATAGTTATACAGCATGGCAGCTGCCGTGGGCAGGGTGTGCAGCTCTCCGCATTCACGAGCTCTCTGCTGGGCTTCTGAATCACCGAGGCTGGCGCGCTCGTGCTCGATTTCCAACTGGGGGCGTGGACACACGCACAGTGGCTACGGCGACGCATATCGACCTGCATGTCCCTGCTCTTGCATGCTTTCGTTACTGTGCAGGTATCCAGCCGCATGCGCATCGTTCCTGGGTGCGCACATGACCATTGCATTCGGGCATTGGTTTTTTGCGCTCCAGTCTGTCCTCAGTGACAAGGACAGTGTACAAGCTTCCAGATGCACCCTCTGGCTCACACACAACGAAGAGGCAGCTGACAGTGCTACTGTAGGACTGTTGAAGCACCCCCGAGGTTAAGTTGCCAAGGCACCGCTGCGTTTCGTGCGCCTCACGGAAGGAAGGAAACGTGCTTGTCATGGACGACCATGAGGAGGCAGCGGGTCCTCAGGAGCTTGGCGATCAGGCTCATAAGGCCTTTGCAAAGTACTACAAGACCCTCCCCCAGGTGTGTCGGCGTGTTTCATATGGCGGTGTGCATGGCTGTCGCGCAGTGAAGGCCTGCGTGGCGCACCGCAGAACGGGTTGCTAGGTGTTGGTGATGCCTATGGTGGTGTTCTCTGGCACTGTCCCAAAGCTCTGCGCAACAGCTGGCAGCAGCTGATGCGGCCGCAGGAGCAGACCTGGCGGTGTGCATTTTCATACGCACACTTCACGTTTGGTAAAGGGCCTGAGCGTGTGCTCAGCCTGCCCTCGCTGAGCGAAGCGCATCTATTGCGTTTGTGCAGCCTCACCAATGACGTTGAGAAGAGTTGTGAGCTCTGTCTTTGTGGGTCGTGGTATTTTTGATTTTGGCGCACAGGTGACAAATACTGTGCGCTTCTTCGACCGTAAGGTGCGCAGGAAGAAGGTGTTTGCCCAACCAACACATTCACGCCCCCTAGCCTTGCACGCGTATCCGTGTGGCTTCATATGCCGAAGCGCACGTCTGGCGCCCTGCTGAAGCGCTCAAAAATGCACGAGGGTCTGCGGTTGCTGGTTGCCTTTACAGTCTATTATCCTGCAACCGGGCAACTCTCTGTACTGCTTAAGGACAGTGTCGAACTTCCCTGCGTGCCTCGTGCTCCGCTCAATCAACCACCGGGTTCCAAACTTTTGGTTGGGCTGCTGGCTTCGCTGCTTCAGGGTTTCTATACTTGCCATGGAGAAGACGCCCTGCTGGTAGCACGCCTGTGCTATCGCACAACTGCAGTTGTCAAGCAAGGCGGTGGCACAGGCGCTGACAGCTTGTCGTACGTTAACCTTGGCCGGTGCGTGTTTGTACCCGGGAATTGCTGTTGCAGACGTTGTGCAACTGCCACAGCTTGTTTACATCCAGGCTTGGGTGGCGATGGACCCCTCCTGAAATCACTTGGGCGCTTCATTTGCGTGCTGCTGACAGGGCAACGTTTGAGTCAGCATTGCGTGAGCTCCTGCTGGGTGGCGGAGCCTCTGGGGCAGCTTCAGGCCATGTTGTGGAGCTGTATGAGCAGAACGGCCAGAACTGGCGTGTCACAAAGTGCGTATATGGCCCCGCGTAGCACAAATCCGGCACGCGCTTAATGTCACGTTCCCTCTTCATGCCAGGTGCAAAGCCGTGAACGTCAGCCATGTGGAAACGCTGTTAATGCTTGGTTATCAGTAGCTGCGCCCATGACTGGGCCATGTCAGAGCCACTTGTGTTGCATCCTGTCAGAAGCTTTGCGGTATGATAAATGATCGTATTGATGCAGGCAGTGTTGATGCACCTACACCTGAGTGTGCATGTGTGTATGAACGCGAGGACTGAAATGGCAATTTGCACTGGCCTTGCATCATAAGGCCCTGTGCATGAACCAGACCCGAATCCTGACCTGTCTTGCCGCGGCCTAATGAACCATGCTTTCCCTGTGTCGTACAGGACGGCATCGCCTGGGAAGCTTACAGCATTCGAGGAGGAGCTGTACCGCAATGCTGACATGGCGGATGTACCACTGGTGGCGGCGGTGACGTTCATGCAGCTTGATGGGCTCATGGCGGTGAGGTGTGCATGAGCATGCATGAGCATGCATGCTGAATCAGTTACCGATTCAGCTACGATTTATTTGACGTTGTTGATGTATCGGTATGGGCACGCGTCTGCATGCCGGCAGGCTGAGCATGCAAGCAGGCTGCACGTGCATGTGTTTTTATATGTTGGACTGTGGTTCACACGCTCGCTCCATACGTTTATGACCGGCCCAACATGCTGCCATTGTACGAATTAGGATATCCGCAAGCACACCGGACGCTCACAGAAGGCAAATAGAGCATCCTCCACTGCTGCTTGTGTGGTGTAGCGGGGTTTAACGACGCAGGGTCGGCGCAAGTGTGTGCTTGCATGCGGTGACCCTGCCCCCGCAGGGCGTCGCGTTTGTGGACAGCGCGGGGTGTCGCCTGGGTGCGTGTGAGCTCCAGGCGGACCGCCAGCTGTCCAGCTTGGAGGCGGTGCTGGTGCAGTTGGGCGCAAAGGAGGTGGTGGTGAACAAGGTGAGGGTGAGGGGGAGCGGGGCAGCGGCGCCAAGCACGTGTGTGTGTGTTGGTGAACAAGGTGAGGGTGAGGGTGCGGGTGAGGGTGAGGGGGGCAGCGGCGCAAAGCATGCGGGGGGCCGCCATTGCCACCTGCAGGAGGGCTGCTGTAACCGCCCTGTCCAGGCGGAGGGCTGGCATGGGTGCCGCTGCCACCAGCGGGGGTGCGGGCTGTGTGCGACAGCTGTCCAAGCCGACGCGACTGGATGGGTGAATGAGCAAGCAGGGTAAGCAAACAGTGGTAGCCTGCCTCAGTGTGCACCGCCTGACCCACAGCAGTACACTGACCGTAGTGGAACGCATATTGGCATGGCTTGGCTGTTTCGCAGGATGCTGTGACGCAGCTGGAGCCCTCCCTGCAGTCCCGCCTCACTGCTGTGCTGGACGGCGTGGGCGCGCTGACCACGCTGCGGCCCGCCTCGCTCTTCGCCGCCAAGCACCTGGCGTCAGACCTGGCCAAGGTCATCAAGGTGGGTTGGAGGCCAGTGGTCTATGCTGTGTACACAAGACTCAAGGTGCGTGGGGGCGTTTATCGTTGGTTTATGCTGTGTACCCAAGACTCAGTCGATGTTATCTGTTTGAAGCACTGGTACTGGTATTTTGTTTAGGACGTCAGAGAAGTGGTGGGGTGTGTGTTGGTCCAGTGTGGTGGTGGTGGCGGATTCCTCGCGTGTGCGGCTCGGTGGCTTGGGAAGCTGGGGGGTGATGAAACACCACATGCTCTGACTCGCAAGCACTTCAACCCAGGCAGTCATGCATACAGCAGGGGTGGCGACAGAGCAGGACAGGTCAGCGAATGCTTGCAGGGCGAGGCAGCAAGCCAGTGGCAACAACAGCAGCTCACGTGCCTGTGCAGACTTCTGTGCGCTATTGGGTGCGCGGCGTCAAGGACCAGAGCAACCAGGTCCAACACGAGATGCTTCTGCGCCGCATTGCGCCCAACCCGTTTTGCGTTCTGCATTACGGTACGTTGTTCACGTGGTGTGTTGTGGTGTGCTGTGTGGTGTCTGGTGCGTCCAGGGAGGGGCGGTGGAGCGTCACGGGGACGTGCTGGAGCGCCGCTCCGCGTGCAGCGCGCTGGCAGCCGTGCTGGCGTACGCGGACCTGCTATCAGACGCCGCCGGGTCGGGCGCCAGCAGTACGGGCGGTACGGGCGGGCGGTACGCGCTGTCGCTGTACAACCCCGGGTGCTACATGCGGCTGGATGCCACAGCGCAGCGGTACGAGAGGCTCGAGCGCGGTCAATTTGCCCATGAGAACCTTCATTCACACTGTAGCGCTTGCACCTTCCTTCACTGTCTGTATCTGTTACCAATCCTTCAACTCTGCTTCCCTACTCAGCATTATCGTATGGCCACGTTTGGCTCCCTCATGTGGCCCACGCGCAAGTACACATCAGTTAATGCACCACCCTATCCCGCCCCAACGCTGCTGGCTCCTGACCCCGCTGTTCTATCGCGCATGCGTTTGCTTCCCATGTGTGTGCGCATGGTGTGGTGCAGCGCCCTCAATGTGCTGCCGCAGCGCGCCGACGCGTCCGCCACCTTCTCGCTCTACGGCCTGCTCAACCGCTGCCGCACCGCAGGCGGCAAGCGCCGGCTCAAGGTACGTCTTTCCTTTCCTACCGACCCCGACCCTGGCGTGTGCATGCGTCACAGCGCCGATGCACGGCCTGCTCGTGACTGGGTCGTGTAGTGATTTCTTGATTTGCTCTGCTAACCCGTTTGGTGCTGACCGAACACCAGCGTGCTGTCCTGCACTCCCAGGCTGGGTTCCGTGCACAGCCATGTAGTCAGGCTGTGACCGTGCAGCCCAGGCGTTGGATGCGTCTGGACCATCACATTGGCACTGTTTGCATGCTGCGTCCTGCCCTGGCCCTTCATGGCGCTGCCTGTGACACGCTACCTCATGCTGGCGCCTGGTGCCCATGCAGGCATGGCTGAAGCAGCCGCTGGTGGAGCTGGACGCCATTGCGGCGCGGCATGACGTGGTGGAGGCGCTGCTGGGCGACGCTGACCTGCGCGGCCGGCTGAGGGACATGCAGCTGAGAGGTGGGCAGGCAGGCGCATGCACCCCGCCGGAAGTTACATGGGATCAGTAGTTGCATCAGGTGCACAGCACGTGCCCAGCAAGTACACAGCAAATACATGGAGAGGTGCACAGCACGCATGTACCATGAAGACATGCACGGCATGTGCGGTATGCACAATGAGGTGCAAACCATGGGTACGGGCTGCCTGCCTGCCCCCTCTGCCTGCGCAGGCCTGCCGGACGTCGAGCGCCTCACGCGCAAGCTGCAGGCGCGGCGCACCAGCCTGCAGGACCTTCACCAGCTGTATCGCGCGTCCGCCCGGCTGCCGCTGATTGAGGAGGCGCTGCGCTGCCACGAGGGGCCGCACGCCGCACGCCTGGTGGAGAGGTGGGCGTGGGGCACTGACGAGTGACGGCTGGGAGGGGGGAGGCATAGCCATGTGCGTGTGTGGTTGATTGGCTGCGCCTGCGGTCATAAGCCCGCTTGCTGACTGTCATTGCTTGCTGTGCTGCATGGGCAAGTACCAGCATGCGAAGCGCAGTTGTTTTTTGTTGGTTATCTTGTGAATTGAGCGTTCTGCTTGTACTGGCGACATTGTGGTTTGGTCGTCAAGCTGATTTGACTGCAGGCAGTAATCACTGACCCCAGGCTCGCGAGCCATCACCATTCTGCTCTGTGTGTGACGGCCGTGTGCAACTGCATGTGCGCGTGTGTGTGGCGCTCGCTCACAGCTTTGCCGAGCCCTTGGCGTCCGCGCATGCGCCCGCCGCGCTGCAGCAGTTTGAGGGGCTGCTGGAAGCTGCGCTGGACTGCGACAAGATACCCGAGGAGTACTTGGTGGGTGCGGGGCTGAGGGGCTGGCTGCCTTGGTGTGTGGCGTGTTGAGAGTCCCTGACTGCTGATGTGGAGGGCAGGATGGTTTCAGGAGCTGTGGTTGGTGGGATTGCTGGGATTGCTGTCCACAGCGTGAAGGGGCATTGCGTGGGAACACGGCCCAGGAGAGCCCAGGAGAGCCTGGGCTGGGGTGTCGTGCCAATGAGACAGCGTTGCAAGGTCCGTGGGCAGCTTCTTGCCCGGCCGCTGTATTGCTGTCTTGGATGTCACTTGTAGGGACGCACCCATACACACACACCATGCCGACACGCTGAATCCTCAAATGCCGGTATTGCATACACGTTGCAAACATGCAGATCTCTCCTACATACAGCCCTGCGCTCAACGAGCTTCAGCGGCGCAAGGAGGATTACGAGGCCGACGTGCTGCGCTGCGCTCAGGTACTGTACTGTGTGGGCGCTGCCTGGGCTGGCACGTGTGGGGATGCACCTGTTGCTGTGTGGGCTGCGTGCAGCTTGCGGATAATAGGAGGTGGCTTGATGGATTGCCGCAAGGGGTGGCGGGTGGCGCATGGCAGGATTTACTTAGCTGCACTGATGTATGAGGTCCTGGACTACAGCGCTGCACCAGGCTTTGCGTAGGCGCTGCGGTGTTTCTGCCAGTGTCCTGGTGCCATGTGCGGGGACTGTTGGGAGGAGGATATTGCTTCAGGAGTTGCGCTGCGCATGCTGTATGCCACAGCCGGATGCATATCTGGTCCTCGGCGTATGAGACAGCTGTGCATCGCACAAGATGACAACACACGTGGCCCGCATGCGGTTGCCTTACTTCGCCCTGACAGGCCGCGGCGTCCGACCTGGGCTTGGTGCTTGACAAGACCATCAAGCTGGAGTGGCACAAGCCCCCGGGCGCAGGCGTGGCGGCGCGCACGCGTTGCCTGCGCATCACGCAGAAGGAGGAGAAGAACGTGCGCGCCAAGATGCAGGCCAAGTAAGGCCGCGGGGGTTTGTATATACTAATATACATGGTCACATGCAGTGACAAGAAGATAATTCGGGTATTAGGAGCGTTCTAGACTTCTAGCCGAAGCTTGGGCTCGCCCCAGATGGAGACAGATCGATTGAACAGGCAGTTAAAGCCTGCTAAGGCTGTTTTCGCGTTCGAGGTTATGCAGTGATGGGTGCGCCCACAGGTTGATGCCTGTTGGTCGTGCAGGCATGGCCCATGCATGCACCTGCATGCCGTCATACCCCGCACACACGAGTGCCTACGCAGGCGCATACGGGTGTGGCTGCATGCCGTACTTTACGTATTGTTTTACGGATGTTACCTTGGAAGTGTTCTAGCCGAGACGAATACCACCCTGTAGAGCAGGACAGGTGCTAGGTAGCGCTTGCAGAAGCGATGAGTCATGCAGCACAAGGCAAGCGAAACTGAGCACACAAAGCCTGCTGCTTCTAAGCTTTTCTTCGTCGCTGTGTGCCATTACCACCGCCCGCACCTGCAGGTATGTTGTGATAGAGGCGAGGAAGGATGGCACCAAGTTCACCAACAAGTGAGTGAGCGCGTGGCTGGTGCGTTGGTGCGTCGTTTGCAAGGGATGGCAAGGCTTGTTTCAGCATGCGCCAGCGCCGACTGGACATGTGCTGGTCGTGTGGTTGCTTGTCAGGGAGTCAGTTCTGTGTGCGCACAGCTGGGCTCCGCAGGGTTGCCTGAGCAGGCATCAGCGAAGCGCAACCGTGCATTCCACCCTATACCGCCACTCGCAGCAACATGCGATCTCAGGACACGCAGCATGCACTCAGCTACCGCCGATGGCCATACGCTGCTCATGTCTGCGGCGCGCCTGGGGGCATTTGCATCTTGCATCTTGCCCAGGGAGCGTTGTCACATCTGCGCGCCCCGCTGCTGCACTGTGCGTGTGTGCGTGTGTGTCTACATGCAGGGCGCTACGAGAGGCCGCCGAGCGCCTTGCGGGCGTCAACGCGCAGTACGTCAGCATACAGGCAGAGCTGGTGGAGCAGGTGGGCACACAAGTGAAGGGCGCACTGGTGCTGACTAGCTTGAGCCGCGAATGCTGCTGCAGTAGGCTAGGCTGCTGCGACGCACGCAGTTGGATGCGCTCCGTTGCTGGGCAGCGTACGGCGCGTTTGCCGTGGCCAGCGGCACGGCGTTAGTGTTCTGCGGCTGCAGCAGCACAGCACTGTCCCGCAAGCCCGTGGTGCTCTGTACTCGCTCATCCAGTCTGCCCGATCTCAATGGCGCTCTGGTTCGTTCGAGACAGCATCTCTTTCCTGCCTGCTCCCTGCCTGGGGTCACCATCTGGGTCACACCATCTGGGTTACACCATCTGGGTCATGCTATCATGCAGGTGGTGGAGGTGGCCGCCACCTACGCGGAGGTGTGGGAGGGCGTAGCAGGCCTGCTGGCGGACCTGGACGTGTTGGCGGCCATGGCGGAGGCGGCAGCGCTCGCACCTGTACCGTACGTGAGGCCGGAGATGCTGCCCGCTGACTCGGGGGAGATCACGCTCAAGGGAAGCCGCCACCCGTGCGTGGAAGTACAGGTGTGAAACCCGCAGCACTACATGGTGCATGCAGTTCTGCTTGCAACAAATCGCATGTACGGTGTGCAGCCACTGCAATGAATGACGAGCCGAGGGCAGCAAGACATGTAGCACAGGGCATAGAGCTCCGCCGTGTCTGCCTCTGACGCGCGGTGATGCTGCCCGTGTGTGCATGCAGGACGGCGTCTCGTTCATCGCCAACGACTGTGAGCTTGAGCAGGGCACCAGCTGGCTGCACATCATCACCGGGCCCAACATGGGCGGCAAGAGCACATACATCCGCCAAGTAGGTGCGCCTTGTTGCGATCCGCTCGAGCACCACCACCCTCAACCACTGCATAGCAGTTCGTTGACGGTCTATGCTAGCACCCGACCGATGCATCCTATAGCACCGGCCGATTCATTGTGTTCATGCTTGCTTCCCTGGTTGTCTCCTGGAGCCAGGTAACGCACATCTGGTGTTTCCATTGGGCCCTGTGCAACCTGGTGTGCATGATGGCCTTGCAGCACTTTGCCAAACCAGGCCATTCACGGATAAATGCGATGGTCTAAGTGGATGCATGGGTAGGATGTCGGTGTGAGTGCGTGTGTGACTTGCATGCCCCCTCACCTGTGCACATGTCCTCCTCCCCTGTGCAGGTGGGCGTGGTGGTACTGCTGGCGCAGGTGGGCTCCTTTGTGCCCGCCGACTCCGCCCGCATCTCCGTGCGCGACTCCATCTTCTGCCGCGTGGGCGCCGGCGACTGCCAGCAGCGCGGCGTGTCGACGTTCATGGCGGAGATGTTGGAGACAGCCGCCATACTCAGGGTGAGGGCGCAGCATGTGTAACGTACGCAGCATGTGTTTGTGGCGCTATGCACACACAGCCATCGTTTTGGGCGTGAGCCAATATCAACTCTTTGACTGATTGATTAGCATTTCCATGAGCCGTGTCGTTTGTGTTTCATCGTTACCCTGCTGCCACGCTACCAATTTGTGTGCTCATTAATGTTGGACCCTGCTGCTGCTGCTGCTGCTGCTGCAGGGCGCCACGTCGCGCTCGCTGGTCATCATCGACGAGCTCGGCCGCGGCACCTCCACGTACGACGGCTTCGGCCTGGCGTGGGCCATTGCGGAGCACATCGCGACGGAGATCAAGGCAAGTGGATACCTCAATCAAGTCACACACGGTTCTGGACGTGGGTGTTCATGGACGTATTGTTTGCATGCACGATACCAAAGATGGGCCATAGATGTTGCCGCTCATATGTCATAGGTATGGCATCCTGGGTTGTGGGGCATGTCGTGGGCTGTCAATGGGCGCCGCTTATGGCATGCAGCCACTGTGATATCAAGCCTTGAATGCGCATTACAAATCTGCTCTGATCGCGTAAATCCTTTCACAATCTCACTGCTTCTGTGCATGGAGTTGTGTCTAGCATTCCTGTCCCGTACGGTCCATACCGTACATCACCGCACCGCCGGAAACCATGCCAACAATCCTGGTTCTGAACTTTCCCTGCGCAGGCGCCTTGCCTCTTTGCAACTCACTTCCATGAGCTCACCGAGTTGACGGCGCCAGTTGGGGTGCGCAACAGCCAGGTGCGGCATGCGAACCTGCTGCTGTACAACGGGTATGCATGACGCGCCTGCAGACCTTGCCTCGCCTGCTGCTGCAGCTGTGCACTGTGGGGTGCGCTGGACCCATGACGCCGGCTGCACCGGCTGCGGAAGCTGGCACGACTAGGTGCAGGCATGGGCGTGGACGGGGTTTTGGCGTGGCTTGCAAACTTGCCACACTACTTGTATGGAAAAGAGCCGTTCAGCAAGCCTGGGGTAGCATACGGAGCCACCAGCTGCACTGCTGGCAACTGATGCGCTTTCCAGTCCTGGCCGGAGAAGGACAGCCATCCAGGACTCATTTTGCAGCATGCCCCTCCCATGCCATGTCATATCTTGCTCCATGCCGCCTCACGGACTGGATAGCAGATCGGCAACCGCCGCCGCCAGTCATGCTTCAGGGAGCGCTGGTGTCTCTTGCGGACACCGTAGGGGGCACATGCACTGAGAATGTGTGTGACGGTATGAAAACGACGCTGGTGTCACGCGTGAATCCCTTGGCGTCACCACTGCAGGCCGCCGCCATGCTGGACCCCGTCACGCAGCGCCTCACGATGCTCTACGAGATCCGCCGTGGCGCGTGCGACCAGTCGTTCGGCGTGCACGTGGCGGCGACCGCCGGCTTCCCGCCTGACGTCATCGCGCTCGCACGGGAGCGGCTCAAGCAGCTGGAGGAGGGCGAGGGCAAGGTGAGAGAGCGATGAGAGCGCGATTAGAGCGATTGCAGGTGCATCAGCACTCTGTGTGGGCCCGTGGGATTTCATGTCATCCTTTGTTGTTCTTGCACTGAGCCGCTGCATGTTCTTTGTATGCACACGTAATGCCGCACGACACAACCATGGTGACGTGGCACTGCGCACACCATGCGTGTGTGAAGGTGATGGCGCCAACCCATCGCAGACCATGCGTATTCTGTTGATGATGCTGGCTGACACCACACGCTTGCTTCCTGCACGTCTGAGAGTGCCCAACGTAGTTTAAACACTCAGGCAGCAACACGCAAGCACGTGCATGCATACGCAAGTTTACCCGCCGTGATGCTTATGACGGGGCTAGTGCTGAGCTCAGCGTGAGTCACTGTCAACCTTTCGCCGCATGGCACACGTGCTGTGTGGCGTGCAGCTACGGGAGGTCCGCAACCCGGTACCGCCTGCAAAGCGCGCGAGGACGGACGCAGGCACCAAGGTGGCGGACGGTGCGGTGGCATTGGCGTTTGTGCGCCAGTTTGCGGCGCTCCCGCTGGACACCATGACGGCCCCGCAGGCCCTCACGGCCGTATCGCAGCTCATCGCCGCTGGCCACTGACCCTGGGATCCGGGACACAGCAGCAGCAGGCGCAGAAGTGTCAGGACCTGAGCTAGCACATCGCGACATATAGAACAATGCAACACACGGGTCACTGCTGTGCTTGCTCATCGCGCTACCTGAGTTCCTCGCGTGGCACAAACACGCGGAATGCAGCGTGTGCATGGACTGCTGGCCCCTTGCTGTTATGTCAAATGGCGCTTGCCTGCGGAGAGCATATCGGGCGATATCTCACATTGTATGTACCATATATCTTGACCATGACCGGTATTGCTTGCTGATGCACGCTGTTCGTGTTCGTCATTACTATAGCTGGGTTGAGTATTGCACACCGCGGCAGACCTGGCGCCAATCCAACCGCAGTTGCCGTCTAGCGGTGTCTGCATGCAGTTGCTTGGTACCACGCAAGTTACAAGATACCTGAGCATAGCACAGAGTTGATCAGGACAGGAAGACAGTTCAGAATACGTTGTAGCAGACCAGGCTGGTACCTGGGCGATTACTAGCAGTGCCGTTTACCTGGTTTTACCTACTACAACCAACTTCACAGGTTGCCGTCGCCCGTTATGGCAGGTCTGGGATAAAAGCCCCACGTAAGGCCTTGCAAGCAGGACTTCCTGAACAGTTCGTCCAAAGTACTTGGTGCCAGTGTACATAAACCAGGGCAACCGAACTGCAACGTCGTCAGCGTGTAGCTAAGCACGCGCCTGTGTGCTGCTTCGGTGCAGGCGGCTCTCGGATTCCAACGCGTCAGTGAATAACTTCTGGTTTATCAACGCCCCCAAACGTGCCCGAACTGACGGTCGACATGTACAGCGGGTCCTGAGGACCTGGTCCAGTCCTACCTGCAGATTTGTGAAGGGGAGCATGCTCCTGACGCCTCAACAACTATGGGTACGTGTTTGTGATAGCCCAGCACCATCTTCTGAGCTGTTCAAGTGAAGCAGGCTATCACAGGCAAGAAGCTCATGTCTTGTGTTACCGCCGTCAATGCAGGTGCCCGTGGCGACTGTCGGCATCCTGGCGCAGCTCTTCCTGTTACTTTTCCTGCCTCGAATCTTTCACCTGAGATGGATTAGGCCGGCTTGCATGCCGTCAGTTGCGTTGCCCACAACGTGGTCGTCATGGCTGACGTTTACGGTTGGCAGGAAAGGGCCCCAATCAAGATGCTTCACCAGGTGTCTCTCCTACGCAGGCTTTATATCAGCCGGGCAACAAGCATGCACTGTAAGTGCAACTTGTCGTGCTCGCGGCTGACATGCAGCGTTGTATCCGTTTACTTCTAGCTTTTCCATACATGTGCTACATACCCTCTGCCATTCCTTCACTCTGCTTTCTCGCAGCATCCGTTTTCTCTGGGCCTCGCAATTGTCGGGCTTCACCCTGGGCTTCACCTGCGTATGGCAACCGCCATCTGCTTTGTGGTGCCCTCCTGCCACCCTGGGTTGTTCAGCACCGGTACGGTCTGCAGCGTTCTGCTGCAAGCTCTGCTCGTTACCGCTGCCGCTGTGGCATTCAAGTGCCAGCAGGCTGGCGTTTTCACACACGCCACGGCGTGTGTGTGTGAAAATGCCGGTCCCCCAAGAGAGGGGGTCTGGGAGAAAGCTCAAAGCCGGCAGGGTCCTGGCAAGTCTTCGTCAGGCTCCTCAGGGTGTTGTTCAACAGATCCACACCAGTGCAAACCTACTCCGGTGCAGCAATCTGGACCTGTTCAAGCCAGACAACAGACCCCTCCACCTGGTGAGGCTCTCAACAAGACAGTGTTAAGTTACCTGGGTGAAAGTTATGACATGTGCACTGACGCCTCGTTCCTTTGCCCTGTTCGCTATGTGCAGGGAAGGGCGAGCATTGTGGCGTTGTCGTTCGTGCGTCAGTTGCGGCGCACGCGCTGTCACCGGTCCGACCCCACCGCCCTACTTGCGTTTTGGGACCAAACCACGGTGTCAGCCTCACACATGTCAAAGGGTGTTCAGCTCTTGCCAACGCTGAGGAGGGCCAGTTTAACCCCGAAGTTAGGGCAACCATACTGGCGGCACAGCTGCTTGCACGGGGTGGTCCCAGGATGCCTTACGTGTCCCAGGTGCGGCCTCACAACCTTTGCATATGTCATGAATTCAGGCCTGCAATCACCATGCGTGAGCGGGTGTGAGTGACTTTGTAGCCTGTTCTTACCGTTGCCTAAAGAGTGGCAACGCAGGTAGTCCCATTAAGTCCTGTGTCCTTGCCCCATTCGTGTCTTTGCGCTGCTTGCAGGCACGCTCACATCGTGTTGCTTTGAAAATACCTTGGGCTGAGCCAAGCGACCTGCCTGACGACATCCTGGGTCGCCTTGACCAGGTGCTTCATGGCGTGGGCTTTGTCGCAGTTGGTGTGGCTGCGCGTGCAGGCTGCATTGAGCTGGTTGTGGACCTGACCGCCAGCAGGAGCAGTCTGGACTCACAAGGTAAGCCTCGATACGCGTGCCTCAATGCAAGGCCATGAAGACGTGCTTGCTGCTCACTTGACTGACTAGACCCTTATGCTTGACTGACTAAACCCTTATGAAGCCCAACACCCTGACCTGTAACGCATCTGCTGGTGTGCGGTTGGTGGCTTGGTCTGTGGTTCGCAGCGCCGAGCACTCTCAAAAACTCATCCGCGGGCCAGCACCAAGCCGGCGAGTCAGACGCCAGCACTTCATACCTGACGAGCTTGGCGCGCGACGTAGAGCCCTCAGCCTGGATCGACCTGCTTCACCTGCAGCCCCCGCCCGGCGCCGAGGTGCTCACCCAGGCATGTGGCAGGCTGTGGGTCAGCACCTGGAACGAGGTCGCGCAGCAGTGGCTGCCTGAGCGCTGCACAGAGGTGCAGGCCGCCAGCGTGCCGAAGATCACGCTCCTCGCGCTGCAGTGCGTGGTGCCCTCGCCAGCGGCCAGCGGCGTGCACCTGGCCTTGCTGGTCTCTGACTGCAACTCAACGCCGTCCATCAGCGTGAGGTCCAGAGGAAGGTGGGACAAGGTGTTTGCAAGGTGGTGTTGCGCTCAGGCCCAAGTGCTCTTTCCGCTGATCTGTGCATGCTGCATAGCGGCGTCGGTTCTTCAACCTGCTCAAGCCCCCATATCGCTGCCCGCGTCGTGGTGTGGTCTTCACCTGTCCTGTGGCTGTCCCGTCGTGCAGCGTGGAGGAAATCTATTGACATGGGTCGTGCTTGCGTGTGGTGTGGCGCCCAGGTACCTGCCAGTGCTGGCCACCTCCAGCGTGGACCCCCTGCACAGCGGAGCGACTGGGTACAGGTGGGCTTGACCGCACATTGCTGTACCTGTTTGTACCGCGCTTGGGTTGACCCACCTGCTTATGGGAGCACAGGTGTGAGCAGAACGGGTATACAGCACGCCTCGCAAAGGCGTAACACAGTTCTGCGTTGGCCTTGCTGATGGATCTCTTCCTACCTTGCTACTGTGATCTGCGCAGCTCGGCCGATCTTGCTGTCGCGTCCAGAGGCGGCAGCAGCAGTGGAATCCGTCAGGCCACGCTGCCCCACCGCGCGGGCAGCGCGATTGAGGTGGAGGTGCTTGCGGGCGCGCCCCGCAACGGGCTGGCCATCGTGGAGTGCCGCATGGGCAACCTGCTCAGCAGCAGGCGGCCCGTGGTGCTCGTGGACGACCAAGCGCTGGCGGCCGAGGTGAACGAGCTGCTGCTGCAGCCGCAGCAGCCAGACACCACCCAGCAGGTGTCGGTCGCTCATCAGCTGCCAGGCGGCCACGAGAACGAGCTCGGAGATGTGAACAGCGTGGAAGGTGCTGTGGATGCAGCTGATCACGATGAGCTTTTGATGGACCTTGGCCTGTGGCTTGAGTATGAGGAGGTGCGAGGCCTCAGGCGAGCAGCAGCACCTGCAGCGGCCGATCTCTGTGGCAGCGCAGCAACGGCACCGACCGCAGCAGCACCGCCGGTGGGGCTGCCTGCGCCGCTGGCGGAGGGCAGCTGTGACTTCAGCGCAGACTTGTCGGCGCTGTATGGCACGGAGCGCTACAAGCAGCACCTGCACGGAGTTGGCCTGGGCCTGCTTGAGTTTGCGGTCGACAGGTGGGCCTGGCTTGCTTGCTTGCACAAGTTGCGTAGCTAGTGTGAGCATCACCTGCTGCTGCTGCTGCTGCTGCTGCTGCTGCTGCTGCTGCACGTGTTTGTGATGGAGCACAGGTGCGGAGGAGCACAGGGGAGCAAGAACACAAAAGTAGCATAACTGATTTTGTGATGCGTGTTGTGGTGTCATGCCTGAACTGTTGTGTCCCTGTTCAACAACTGCAGGGGCTGCTGCCGGCTGGCGGCTCGCCTGCTGACAGGCCTGGTTGCTTCCGGGCTGCCTTACCCCGAGATCGTGGCCCGCACAAGCGCAGGCCTGACGCTGCTGCACCGTGCAGTGCGCAGCCAGGACAGCGACATGGTGGCGCTTGTGGTGGCCTGGGGCATCCAACACGGCCAGCCCTGGGACTGGGAGGTGAGACCGCACTGGCGCAGTCCTCCTTCACAAACCCTTAATCAGCACACATTCCACAATGCTCGTTCCACCATGGTCATCCTGCAGGGGTGCAGGAGGGCTCTGCACAGAGCGTTCTTGCAGCTGCTCGAGTTTTTGTTGGCCCTTCCATTGTGTGACATACAATCTGGTGCACTTTCGCTTCACCGCTGGCTGTTGACTGACCATAGCGTCACCTCTATGCCACGCGCACCTCTTGCCGGGCCCATCCCCCACCAGGTGTGCGCCGCAGAGGCGGAGGGCGTGACACCGCTGCACCTGGCGGCGGCGCTGCCGGACGGCGGCGTGCTGGCGGAGCGCATCCTGCAGGAGTACGAGACCGCGTGTGCGCTATGGACCACCATGGTCAGCCCCCGTACTGCCCCGTCGGCGGCCCTCTCCAACTCACATCTGCGCAGCGGCCGTGCACCGGACGCCCCTGCTGCTCCGGCCCCCACGCCCTTTGACCTGCTGCCCGCGACCACCGGGGATGCGGGTCTGCTCATCCCCACGCACGGACTGGAACAGTATCGGCTCGATGCCACGGCGGTGACAGCACCGTGGACAGCAGCTGGTGGGGTGCTGGCCTACGCTGGTGGGGTCGCCGCCACCGGTTCAGCGCTTATCGATCCCGCGTGGGCGGGGCTGCTGCTGCAGCAGACAGCAGCTGCTGGGCAGGCAGGCCAGCAGCTGGGTGGTGGGGAGCCCCCGGACTCCGCGTCATTGCGCACCGACCTCGCAATTGCGTCGCTGCAGCTTCCGCCCGTGCGGCCGTCCGGTCTGGTGGTGCTATCCCAGCCAGGGTGTGGAGTACAATATGGCGGCGAGGCAGGGCGGTGGGCAGGCAGCGCCGTCGGCGACCACAACGGCGGCGAGGGCGATGTCAGCACAGCATCGTCGACGCAAGCCGTGCTCGGGGGCGTGCCCCTGCGCCATATGGCATCTGCTTTGCTCTCCAGCGCTGCGTGTAATGCGTCCACCAGTGGAATGGCGCCGGCGGACGCTGCCGGAAAGGCATCAGCAGCGTGCCAGGCCGCCACAGGTGCGGGTGCCTCCATGTCCGGCATAGCGCCGTCACTCGCCCCCGCCTCACCAGCGCATGCGATGCTGCGTGCCGCTTCCCCAGCGCCGTTGATGATGACGTCAGCTACCCCTGCCACACAGGCGCTGCGGTACACGATGTGGGTCGGGGAGCGCAGTGCCCCGCTCGCGCGCGTGTGGGCGCCCCTCATGGTCTTCTTCGTGGCCACCACCATGGGCCGGATGGTCAAGGAGAGCCGCCTGCATGAGAGCTACGGCATGTTCATCTTCGTCTCGCCGCACGTGGCCGCCTGCGCGCTGCTGGCGCTGTCGTTCACGCGCTACCTGCGCTGGCGCGGCATGCTCGCGGCGGCGGTGTACGTCACACGCATGCTGGCCAAGGCGCTGCCGCTGCTGGGTGTGCTGCCCTATCCCAACTCGGCAAAGCACTACATGACGGCCGGCATCGACGCGCTGCTGGAGGGAGTGATGCCAGCGCTGTTTGAGCCGGTGAGTGTCAGCGAGTGTGCGCAACGCACATGCTTGGAATGCTGTGCTGCCTGGTGCTTGCCGTCGCTTTCACTTTGCTGCGTGGCGTGTGCGGCTGCAGCGGCGGGGCGCTCAAGGGGGCCATGGTGTGACGTGCTGATGTGGGTCATGCACTCATGCCTGCTTAAACTTACGTGGGTCACGTGCGATCTGGGTCACGTGCGTTTGTGGCATTGCGGGTCGTGTTTGCGCCGCCGCGTGCTGTACTTCTGCAAGCAGCAGTGACGTGCGTCGGTGCAACAAACTGTTGTGGATTGCACACAGCAGCCACCGCGCGGTGCTCGCTGTCAGGTTACCAGGCTGAGCCCACGTACTGTGACACAGCATTGCGAAAAGTTACCAACCCTGCCCCATTGTTTGCCCCATTGCGCTGCCAACCCTCCTATGCTGCTATCATGCGTGCAGGTGAACTCACGCGCTGTGCTGCCGCTGCGCCTAATGGAGGGAGCCGTCACCGGCCTGCTGTACGCCGATATGATGCCGAGTAGCGGCGCATGGGCTGGCAGGGCCTGGATGGCGTGGGCGCTTGCATGGAACCTCGGATCCGCGCTGCTGAGCGTCTACATGGACCTGCGCAGACACCGCGTGTTTCATCAGGAGCAAATGTGCAGCAAAACGCCCTCGAGCGGCCAAGCCATGAGCGCAGCGGGGCGCCAAGGCGCTGCGCCGTCGCCGACGCCGCGGCTTGCAGAGGCCATCAGCGCCGCCAGCGCAGGCGCAGGTGCAGGCACCGCCGGGGCGGGTTGGGGCAGGCCGGGAGGGTCGCATTCTGCAGCGAAGGCACAGCCGCAGCTGCGGCAGCGCCGCTCGCCAGGCCACGTTCAGGCGGTCGCCGCTGTTGAGCCACCGGTGCGCTGATGGCTCTGATGGCACGTCATCGGGCGGGCCACGCCAACGCCAACGCCTGGACGACAGCAAGCAGGAGTTAGACCTTCGACTTGTTTTTTTTGGCCATCAGGTCGCTTGTTTTTTGGTCAGGTTGTGTTGACGACAGCAACTCTTAGTAATAGTAAAAACGTCTTTGGGCCGTGTGCACTGAGCCAAACCGAGACCTCACGTGGCAGGCCAGCGTAATGCGCTGATGCAGCACAGTGAGGAGGGGTGGGGGAGGGGCAGCGGGCGCTGATGTCAAGGCACCCAGTTGGCGTTGTTGACCTGTGCCGTCGCCATTTTGCCCGCTGCTTGAACGCTGAACGCGAATCACAGTGCAGGGCCAAGGCTTCAGGACTAATCTGCAAGCAAACACTGCATGAGCACTCCTTTTCACTCTGTTATGGAAGCCTTGTTGCACAGGCCCAGCCAAATCGATGAAGTCCATCAATCACTCGGCCGTTAATGGTGTGGTAGTTGATGCTCCGGGCCACGGCCAACTGCTGCTACTGGGCTTTCACTGCTGCGTTTCGTGGGTGGGGACTGGGGAGGGGTCCATGTGTCAGTGGGTGGGTGCCCCACAGCCACGGCAAGCTCGACGACGCTTGTCTACTCCATTTACGGATGCAGCACTGATTTGCATGTACCTGGCAATGGCAGTGCTTCTACACGCCCTTGAGACTGTTGTTGGCTTACGCGTCTTGTCACATGGCCGTACACGGCAATGCGTCGCGTGATATGTGCCAAGACTGCCAACGCCTCCACACACACACACAATGGACTGTCTCTTGCACGCATTGCAACTGTCAATTAGGCTCGTCTTAAGAGCATTTGTTAGGAGCATTTCAACTGTCGATAGCCGCTTATTAGGAGAGCACGGCGCGCTCTGTGCCCGTTCAGAGCGAGGAAAACCTGCCGCGTCCACCATGCATGGACGATCGCAGTGCAGTCACATTTGTGGGTCAGGTGGGTTTATTGTCGATGTACTGGCGCTGCAAGCAGTACTGTGTACTGTATGTATGCGCTGCTTCCCAGATTGCAAGCAATTGACACTGTGTGGTTGGTGGGTTGACTGGGATCGGACATCAACCGTATTGAGCTAGAACTAGTGGAATGATTTGCTTGTTCTGATGATTCATCCTGAACTCGACTCTGCCTGTTGCTGGACGCCCGCACACTGTGCACGTTGATATGCTTGGTGCTGATGACTGATAAGGTTGGATTGAGATGGGCCATGTGGGTACTGCTATTATCGCTCTCGCTTGGTGCGAATACCTCTTTGCCGCTGGTTCCATCTCACCACATCGTAACAGCGCCTGATGCGAACTGATGCGGGCCTTCACGCATGCTGCATGCAAGGCGTTGTGCCTGGTGAGTAGGGCTTCCCTGATATTTCTCCGCATCGCATTTACGTAGGCCTCACGGCATGTCCTTGGGGCTTGAGCAGTGGCCCTGCCTGGCTGGCTATCCTGGCGTTCCCAGTTTGGGGTGGAGTCGTTGCGCGACAATAAGGGTTGCTGTAAACAGCAGACTGGGTCCCGCTATGCAGCGATGGACCCGGCAGGCATGCGTGCGCTGATCGACCTTTTGCTTGCTCGTGCACTCACGCACGCACTGTCAGTGTGCACATGCAGCCCCTGCGTGAGTTGCGTTTGCGTAGATGGTGCATCCTCCCGCAATCACAACTTCCAACCATCTTGTTTGGCCGCTCAACGCCGTCAAAAGTGTGTGCGCGCGGTATCACCTTCCCCACCTTTTGCTGAATGCCAGTCGAAACTGCATGTCAGGATATGGCAGTGCACACCGGCTGCTGGCTACTCCATTGTAGTGCACCCAACGCACAGAGTGGCAGGCTGCGAAGCCTGTTTTGATATTCAGGTACTATAACACACACGTTGCAGTCCTGGGGGGTGCCAAGCACCCACCGGGGAATAAGATGCAAATGTTCGAACCATCATCGGCGTGCATGCATGTCGGTACAGTGGTACAATGCGGGCTTGGCCCCCCCTTTGCTTTCATGTGGTGCAGCCTGCTGAGCTGCATAGCGACGTGCGCTGCGTTCACGGCGCCTCCGTAAACGGATCCCTCATGGGCAAGCATCTGCCCCGCCCCTTACAACAACCACAATGCCTGGCGTCAGCAAGCGCCTCTCTGAATCAAACGCCTTGAAACTGCAGCTGCACACGGCCCGCACGATGCACCTGATCCTTACCTGCGAACGCTCCTGGTCCCGTGCATTCACGCAACACACTGACTTGGCAACATGCTTGCCTGTACATGGAAGGCATGATTCCCTGAGGCTATGGCCCGTCCTCAACCTGCCCTCTCATGCCGCGTTTTACCACGCGCCCACGGGTTCAGGTCCGGCGCAGATACTACACGGCAATGCAGCACCCCACACCTTTGAAGTACCCGTATGTGCCTCTTGCGAGGTTGGCAATGGATGTATTACATGTGCCTTTGCGCGCCACCCTTGTAGTCAATAGGGCTGCTGCTGCTGCTGCTGCTGCTGCTGTACCGCTGGGCGAGCGGGGGGCCGCCCCAGTGGGGGGAGCAGGAGGGACGGGGGGGAGCATCCAAGCATGGGGGTGGATTCGGACTCATCTGCCTGCGCTCCATACGATACATACTTGCAGCACTTCAGTGCACGCTCACATGATCGGCACCTGCCGTGTCTTCAGTTAGGTTGCGCAGCTGGGATGCAGCAGGTAACCACGTGCATTGTATCCACTGGCGCTCAGCGCGCTTTGCATGGCCAAACGCCGCTTTGGGGCGGGATTGCGACTGGCTTGGATAGAGACCCGATCTGCGTGTGCATCTGGGCATGTTGGCGTCAACATGCCGCAATCACACTTGGATTTAGCGCCTCCTGCAATCATCACGTACGGCTGTTGGCTGTTTAGGGCGGGATCGGTGGACGAGATGTTACTGCCTGGTGATACTGGCGATAACCTTACATAGATTTGGTAATCTTGGTGGCATGATTGCTGTGTTGCAAGCTGACACGCCTACTTCACGCGGGGACAACACATTGTGTCCCTGCTGTCAGTACTGCGCTTAGGTTCAGTCATCGTACAAGCATGGCAATGTGTATCGCTATCCTTCACTTGTGTGTGCATGCTGTCTTGTGTCCTTGTGCATAAGCATGCAGCCACCGTGCTTGCAGGCTATAGTAGTTTCTGCTGTTCCACCCTTTTCCCGTTGCGCGCTGCCCTGTTGCCCTTGTGCCGCACACCCACGCCGAGCCCTTCCGCAGGCAGCACATAATTCGGCGCCACATGGGTGTGCTTGAAGGCCAGGGATGAGCGGCTAGGGTGAGAGTCTTTGGGGCGGCATGTGATGAGTCTGTTACCCTGTTGCCTAAGTGGGATGCTGCTTCAGGTACTGTGGTTGACGTGGCGAATGTGCTGTACCAGCAGCAGAGGAGGACGTGACGATGCGTTTCGGATTGCATGGATGGGCGTCAGGTGTAGCACACCTAGATGTATGTTTTGCCCAGTGTATTGGACCAGTTCATTGAGAAACCGCCAAGTCGTCTACTACCAGTATTGGGACTTCCCACATGCGTAACACAGTCAGGTGAAATCTGCGTGGCTCCACCTCTCTGATCCCATCCAGGATAGGCTCCATGGCAGTCCGAGCCCTTGGTGGCAACCCTGCCTTGAGAGGTCATCCAGGTGGGATCCACAGCTGCAGGCTTCACACAGCAGCAGCCAGGTCCAGAGCGCGAGTGCACCGCAATGCACGTCTCTGCCTGTACCTGGAGCGCGCATGGCGACAGGCGTGCTTGCATCCTGAGCGTGCAGAACTGCAGTCCCAGCAAGCTGCATCAACCTGTGGACCCTACAACCTCGATGCATGTGTGTGAGCCATCCTCGTTATTGTTGCACATGGTGTGCCACCCAGCCACCCAGCGGGTATGACGGCATGGCAGCGCATGTGAAGTCAATCAATCATGGCAGCGGGTGCATGGTCACACAGCAGTGACTGGCGAGGTACCAGTGCCATGCCCGTTAGGAAGGCACAGCTGCAACGCAGGCATGCACGGTAATGTGATTCATTCCAATCATCGCTTGTTGCTATGCAGGCTTTACAGTATGTATGGTCGCTTGAAAAGTTCCAAGGAATGACCGTAGCCCACGCCCTGAGCATATGAAACGGGATGTTCACCGGAAAACGTGCCAGGTACTCAGAGGTGTCGATCCAGCAGGGTGAATAATGATCCAGAGCGAGCTTTTGTCCGCCAAGAGCACCGAGAACAAGGAAAAGAGGCAGCATGAAACAGGCACGCCAGTGGTCACGGACAAGCAGTTACAGGTTGGAGCCAGGATCCTTGTGAGGTGGGGGTGGCCACCATGCCTGTCATGGCATTGGCTGGTAGGGGGAGGAGAGTGGGTGAATTGCGGGGTTTAGGTGGGACCACGCATGCTTTTGTTTGCTGCAACCAGTATTGAGATTAACAGTACGGTACTGTCTTCATGCGGTGCTGCGGTGGCATGGGTCGAATCGGGAGGAGTGCTTGTCTTTCTGCCACGCAAGGGTGTGTTGACTGTCGCTGACTGTGGCAGTAAGGCACGCAAGGGTGTGTTGCCACAGTCAGGCACGGCAGGAGACCACAAAATGCCGGCAGCTGCCCACAAGTTAGCGCCCAGGATGTCGAGGAGAAGAATCAATGCAGAGGTCAACATACCAGATGCCCTGGGCAACGTGTTGTCGAATGAGCCATGCTTGCCTGCAAAAGTGCAAATGCAATCAATCGAGGCAGAAAAATCAACTAACGCGAAGGAGAGATCCTCCTGTGTCTTATCGCGTATCAAATTCAGCCATGCATGTGTGGCTTATTGGAGCCCGTCTCGAGGGCGTGCCCAGGGCTTTGCCTGGGCTGGCCGAGTGTGAACAACGATAACACCGACAGCCACCGGGCGCCAACAGTGTAGTGGTGGTGATGTGGTATGTCTCTCAGTACCCGTGCCATTGCTGCGTGTGCCCTATCCAGCTGTGTCTACAACTGAAAGAGCTTGGCCTTGGGTTTGAATTTGAGCGAGACGCTGTTCACGCAGTGCCGCTGGTCGGTGGGTGTGTCGAAACCCTGAAAACCACATGGCACGGCACAGCACAGCACAGCACAGCACCTGTAAGCCAAAAGGTGAGTCCTTGCGCTGGACTGCAAATGGTTACAGCGTTAGAACGAGACCATCATGCAGTACTCGCTCCGGAATGATCGATCATCTGACGTAACCTGCATGCACCTCTGCCTGGACATGATATCAGACGGCACCAATTGCATGCCACGGCCACCGTTCTGCATGCATCGATTATGCGTGTCAACTTGCTGTACCACAGATGCACATCCCACCGACTGTATTGCATGCGTGCTGCAGTACACGCAGCTGCAGAGAGCAACGCGGAACACACACTCGTTCGCTCACCTCGCCCTCAAACACGTGGCCCATGTGGCCACCGCACTTGGCGCACGTGATCTCCACGCGTGTTATGCCGTGGCTCACGTCCTCGTGGCGGTGCAGCGCCCCCGGGAGCTCCTCGTAGAAGGCCGGCCAGCCGCACCCGCTGTCAAACTTGGCGTCCGACCTGCACATCCAGTAGCCGCACCAATACCAGCACCAGGTTAGGCACTCAGTACCGCCATGGGCCTGGTGCGACGCTTGAGCCCCTACTCCACCCCTGGCTGGCTTGTACACTGATTGGTAGGCTGCCTTGTGACACACCACTGGTGCAGTGGTGATCCAGAGGCATGACTCAGGCTGGGAGGTGTTAGTGCGAATGGGTCGGTGTGAGGGTGTGTTGAGGCAGGCGACTACTGCATGCAGTGTTGTGCCGCACTTGCTGCGGTGCCAAGCTACACCAGGCACGTGGTGCTGCTGATCAGCCCCCCCACTGACCATGCCGTGCTGGAACGTCAAATGTACTGGAAAGTGGTCAGCGTATTAGTTGCGTATCATCGTTGGACCATAGCATATCAAAGTTGGACCTGCATAGCACTCACTTGTAAAGCTGGGCGCCGCAGCCAGCGCAGGTGTAGACACCGTCCTCACAGTGCTTGTTGTAGGCGCCCGTTCCAGCGCGCTCCGTACCTTTCTCACGCAGGACGCGGTACTGCAGTATTGAACAGAAATACGGGGCAAAGGTTGTCAAGACGGGTTTGTGTTTCCCTGAGCTTGCCTCTCCGGGGTAAGGTCGCTCAAGGGTAGATGGTTTCGGTGAGACCCAAGCGCCAAGATTGGCAGCACCAATCGTGCATGAATTTGTGTGCCAGCACAGGTTTTACGGTTTAACCTGCAGCCAGACAACTCTTCTCACCTCCTCCTTGCTAAGCACACTTCTCCATGTTGAGTCTGGAGTGCTTGAGTCTGGAGTGGCGGTGTCCATGTTGGGCTTGGCAGGGGTATCCTCTGACTTCGCGGTGACCTGAACCTTCACAATGCTATCGTTGTTTGCAGTGGCAACCGTCACGCTTGCATCCTGGGGAACGGACATTGTGGGGAGTGTGTCAACACTGCAGTGTGGGTTGTGAACTTTAAACTTTGCGAGGTGAGACGGATCGAGCAAGTGTGTTACCATGCTATCGCATTTTACAATCCCATATATGCGCAGTCGATTGGACGCGAGCCCCGACAACGAGAGGCATTGTCACAAGCTCCAGTGCTCGTCCACATGGACAACGTCAGATTTTGTGGGCTTTGCCTTCCAGCGTCTGAGAAGCACCACACGCAATCAAGGAGGTCTTACTGATGGCGGTGCTTGACAAGTTGTTGCTGTTTTCACCCGCCTTCACACGTATAGGTGCAAGACTGGTTTCGGCATGCGCATTTTACTGATGCAAGCACAAGCCAAGAGAGGCGTCATCGGGTCTTTATCGGTGGTGAGGTCACCTGCAAACCCACCCACACAAAATCCCTGCATCGGGCCCGGTCTACTTCGGGTACATTGTCATGTCAGCACCTTAGCTCGAGCACTCAGTTACACCGTAGCCCTCAAGAGAGCCAGGCTGGGGATGAGACTTCCTGCAAACACTGGAACTGTGCCTTGTCATTGCAAAACGCAGGACGAGGCCTCTCTGGGCTCATCCATGCGCTATTTGCAAAACCAAGCGCTATTTGACGCGGTGGGGGTCCAGAAGCTAGTTGAAAGCCCAAACGCGGGCAGCGGGCAGCTGTAAGACGGATAGGTGTTCACGGTGGTGGCTGTTGGCCACCAGTGGCTAGATGCAACGGGCGCGGTCTGTGGCAGAGGATAGCCACCCCGGGCGCACCAATAAACTTGATTGCGCCACGTGCTTTTGATATGTTGCAACTTCACAGAGCCCAGCCGGCAGGATCACCCATCCTGTTGTATGTAGGCTGCTGCCCACATGATCTCGCTTGAGGTCGCCATGTACGGTCACAGTGCATCCAGCACAACACAATTCAGCCGTGATACCAGCGGCCGTGATACCACAGCTCAGCAGTCGGGGGCGTTATGGCATGACCCCACAGGGTACTTGTCCAGGGCCTGCGCGAAGGAGGAGCGCGAGCACAGCGGCCGTTAGCCCACATGTACGTGCCAAGCACCCAGACCAAACCATGGCGCGTCCCACATCCCTGAAGGTGCCACGCACTACTGCATGTAAAATGTGTGGTGGTGGTGGTAGACTGACTAGGGTCTGGGTATGGAAAGCCAAGGCACCTAGCATCTGCCTGGACAGGAATGCATCATGCAACCAATGCAGCACCGTACGTGGTGGCTTGCGCATCGTCAGTCCATCGCCCACATTATTGCATGCAGGGGCCTGAGGCAACCACCCTCCCGTGCATGCAGTGCTCAGGACGACACGCCGCGTGCCAAGCACACACGTGCGCTGTGCCAGTGTGTTGCAGTGACATCAACTCTGTGCCAGCTGTGGTATGAGGGCCAAGCACTGCATTGCTCACTGCTGTCCGACGCACACCCGTTCATGCAGCCATCCGATCGTGGGCCGTATCCCCCTACCATACATCCCGACCAGCTGCGTGCTTACCCGCATGTCTTTCTCCACGTACCGCGCCCAGATGCTCTGCGGCGGCAGTGAAGCACACGGCAGCAACAGCACAAGGCCTTGAGCATGGTGCACAGCAAGCAGCAGCGCCGGTCTTGAACGGTGACCTTGGGGTGCGTGTGAGTGCTCTGGGCGGGTCACGTGCAACAGCGCCGCCATGCGCGCTCGTGTTCATGCCCCTCCACATACAAACCCCTCAATGCGTGCGGCACACAGGTGTATCATGGACCCCACATACCCCACATACCCCCACCAGCACCATCAGCTGCTTGCCTCAGCCATGTGCATGCGTCACTGCATGCGTCAGCCTGCACGCCGCTGCTGCTGCTGCAAGCTGCCTGTCAACGTGTGCACACCAACAGCGTTGAAGCGCAATCCGCGCGTACGCCCACCTGCAGCCTTGCGAACTTGTCTGGGTGGTAGTTGACGTGGATCATGGCGGGCACGTGGGTGTTGTACTGGGCGTCGTATCGAATGAACCTGTGCAGCAACCAGCCATGTGACGAGCAGCAACATGCAGGTCATGACTCATGAGGTCATACAGGTCATGCAGGTCATGAGTTCGAGCACGGCCGCCGGCAGGTGCTGGCAGGTGGCGCCCGGGAGGCGACAGTGGGGGGGAGGGAGGGCCGCGAGTGCTCATCGCCTCCCCTTGTACCCAGGCCACTCCAGCATTCAGGCGCAAGCACGCAAGACATGAGGCTGTTTCGTTGCTAGTTTGTTTCTGTGTGCCTTTTGGCTGAGTGTGGTGCTTTGGGTGATGCATCGCACATACATTGCAAGATTGATGAACAAGGCCTTGCAAGGAGAGCCGCGAGGAAGCTGCCTCGGTGGTAGCCTGCACGTCGCTGCTGCCACCATACATATGCATACCAATCCAATCCACCAACGTGCCTTGATGCGCGCTGTGCATGGCTGAAGAGTTGGGGCCACCATTAAGGTGCCGGCATGTAAGGGATGACCTGGAAGACGGGAATGACGCACGGCCCATCTTGAGCCCGTGTGCGTGCAGTGAAGCTGCAAATGCCAGCGCACGAAGCAGGTCAAGTTGCAGTGTTTCCGAGCACCCACTTGAACAGGCGCTTGGAGTTCATGAACGTGTCCATGTCCATGATGCGCACGGTGATGTGGCTGCCGCGGTACTTGCCCGCTGACGGGCGCCATATCTCATCGTTGAACACCGCCTGCATGCAGCATTGTTGCATGGGTCAGGATGAAGGGAGTTGGGGCAGGGAAGGGGGGGGGAGAGAGTGATGGAGCCGCAGCGCTGGTGGGCTGACGACAGACGACACAACTCGCAATCATGATGATGCACCCCTCACTAGTCCTGGTGTGCTGTGTGGGCGCCACAGCGCCTGTTAGGCCCAGAGACTGCACCATCAATCAGTCTCCCACTTGGCGCCACATGTTCATATATGGCCTAAGCAAGCCGCACGCACACCTGGCTAAAATGCAGAAGACAAAAGCCAAGTCACTGAAAGCACGTCAACTGATTCACGCTCTGCCTGTATCTCACCTGGTCCCAGGCCCTCTCCTTCATGAGCCGTGCTGTGATGCGGTCCATGAGCGCCAGCGTGCGCTCGTTGGGCCTGCAGAGTGCGGGGCAGCAAGGATGAGCGACATGCATGATACCTTAAGCAAGGCATTCCGAGCATGCGCCCAACAGCATGACAACAGCCAGCCAATGGTGCGCTCGGCGGTCAATACAGCCGGTGCGGTGGTTACTTCCGCCAGTGACATGCATGTCGCAGCATACGCGCAGATGTATTTGCCAGGGCCGATCCTGCTCCCATCTTAAACCAACCAACCACACACGTTGCCACCAGGTATGTTGACAACTTGGTGGTGCCTTCCACAGCCTTGCACCCTTGCTGGGCCCTGCACAAGATGCTGTGCGCTGCAGGGCATACCGCTGACACTAGTGATGCATCAGCCGTTGGTCGGGCCCTACAGACTCTAGTGCGTCATCATGGACTTGCACAGTACACGCACACATGATATGATACTGCATGAGGGGCTCACTTTACATAGAAGAGGCCGGAGTTGAGCGTGAAGATGTGGAAGGTGTGAGCCCAGCGGGACCAACCCATCTTGGGGTCATCAAACACGTCATCCCAACCTGCAAAGCCGACACCACACATGCATTACGTTGCACGGATGCAGCGGGGGCTGGGTTGGGGGAGGAGGATGTAGGGCCGTTTGCATGCAGATGCTCCATGGGCCCACATGAACATGCCCCCCCCCCAAAGAGTACATTATCGCACGTTATCCTTGGTACACGGGCCTGCCACATGCCACAGCTCCTGCAGAGTGGATGCAGTCTCATCACACCCAATATGGGCAGTGGAAAGCGCCTCCTGTCGCGTACATGCACCCGCTTGTGGCTACGCTCACGTCTGGCAGCGCGTCCCGCATCCCCCTTATCTGCCCACGCCGTTGCACTCCACACGCCTGCGCCACGCTGCCCCTCCCCCCCTTGCCCACCTTCCCCACAACACACGTGCATACGCGCACACACATATGCGCACCACGCGTGCACATGATAGTGATGATTCGAGGAGACTCGCTTATGCTACCAAGAAAACACCTGAAAGTCTCAAAACAAGCAGGTAGATTGCACGCGTGCATGAGTACATATATGTGCGAGTGTGCAAGAGCCGGTGCTGCCGCCCGCCGACCCGCTGACCCGCACCCCCCCACCCAGCCACCCACCGTACGCGGTCTGCTGGTCGAATCCGTCGCTGAGTGCCTCCACGTCTTCATCGCGGCACAGGAAGTCGAATGGGTTCTTCAGCGTCAGGATGTCCACATCGCTCAGCAGCACCGAGTGGCCCAGCACCAGGAACTCCTGCATGGGGTGCAGTAAACGTGTATTACAGTGCAGTACACATGCAGCCACGGCAGTGAGAAGGCAGAAGGCAGCGTGTCCCAGGCTCAGGACCATGTGCGCCGCATGAGGGTACAGCGCGGGCACATTACGGTACCGGCATGTGTGTGTATGCACCCAAGTGCGCTTTCCAGGACCAAAAACGCGTTCCAGGTGTGCGGTGTGGTCACTGCGTTGGATACCGTGGCTCGTTGGCACCATGTTGGCGCCCGGCAAGTGTTGGCCACCTGCAGGCTGCAACGTCATCCCGAGCTGCCGTACTGGAATACGTGCAAGGCCCTGGACCTCCATCAAGGCAAACATGTGCCACATGCCCACATGGCACCCAGCTGATCGTGGGAAGACCGGACCGCGTGCTTGCGCACATACCTGGTGGCACCATGCTGTGCCACCTCGCATGCAGCACACTGCCCTGGTTCAGACGTTTCTGATCTGGGTGGGGTCTAACCGGCAGGTATGACCAACACATACCACTGATTTGATCGCAGTGCGTTATGTATGAAGCACCACGTGGACGCTGGCAAATTACCAGATAGGGAATAATTAATGACATGGATGAGCTGGTACGGAGCTCGCTCACCTTGATGAGCTGGAATTTCAGCGCACTGATGCCATGGTTGGAATGCGCCTTGTCCGCGGTCATGACCGGGTCGCGTCGCCAGTACGACACGCCCAGCTTCTCACACGCCTTGGCCACCTGGAAGCGTGTGCGAGGCATGCGCAACGCAGTGATGCATAACTTAGCTGCTCGTGTGTTCACGGGTACCAGCAGAGTGGCCAGCTGCAGTGAATCGTGCACGTGCATGCCAAGTGAGCACGTGTGAAAGGGGTCGGAGGAAAAGGTTTGTCAGGAGCACGTGTAGAGCGGGCGGGAGGGGCAGGAGGGCTAACAGCAAAGCTGGGAAGGGAGCTCTTTCGAAACCAGCCTCAGGTGGGGGGGAGCTGGCTGTCAAGCACAACCATACAGAAACCCTCATCGGTGAACAGGCCAAACGCAGCAAGTGCAAAGATGAGAATACGTGGCTTTTGACGCAAAAGCATGGTGTCGCCTCGGCAAGGTGCTGTGTTGATGTGCACCATTGTGCGTACCTCGTCGTCGATCGCTATGACCATAAAGTTCTTCACGCCTGACCGTTGGCAGCCATCGATCCAGAGCTTTAGCATGCCATATTTCCCTAGTTGAAGGGACACACAAAGTCACAGGAAACACAGCGTGGGGGTATGCGCAGAACTGAACGAGCAAGTGCCGGGGCAACCGAGCGTGTGCCGTCCCTGGACACTGGCCATAACCCCATATGACATAACCCCATGCGCACCATCAGGGGTGATGAGAGCTCCATTTGACACAGCCGCAAGGACCTCCTTGTTGATAGCTATTTTATCCTGCATGTCGCAACCAAGCGGACGGTGTGAACGGAGCGGTAGGTGCTGCAGACACCAGCGTGTTGTATCAGGTGAAGGACGCCATAGCCCCTTGTTTGCTATCAGCTCACTCAGGGTCTCGCCAGTGGCCTGGGATGAAGTCAACGCGTTGCTACGGCCTTTAAGTGCTACCATCATTCTGCTTCCTAAAGTATCCCAGGGCCGCAAGCACGGCTTCAAAGGCATTACTTACCAATACTTTCTTCAGGTCAGTGTCCCCAATGAAGTTTGGTGCCCATTCTGCGCTGGCCGCGCTGGCACTGACTGCCAGGCTCAAGAGCACGAGGCTCACCGCGAGCATGGCGTTCTTAGGAACAGCTCAGCTAGCTAAACGTCTAAGACTACACTAGATGTGACTAACTACAGCAGGCTGGTTCCACGCTGTGTAAACACGCTGTGCTCTTAACACTGCCGCAAGCCTACAGTTGTGGCCGTCATGCTGACTCTGAGTTGCTGCCTGTTTAGCGGGAACACTGTGAGGCTAGCTGGCTGGGTAGTGGATACTCAGATGTAAGGAGTGTCCTTGCTTGCTGCACAGTGACGATGACCATGGTGGAGCATTCAGCCTTATGCGGCAAGCATGCACCCATGCAGCCATCCTGCTGCAGCCATCCTGCCTTCACACCTGTCTGCACAGCTTTGCCCATGTGTACTGCAGGAGCCAGTGCACTAACGGCAGCCATGGGAAAATGCGTAGCCTCGCTGGCATTGCCGCAGTGCTGCTTCGTTCATTGTCAGTAATCGCTTTTGTCTCCCATCTCCGTCACCATTGGCATGCATGTACTGCCTAAGCAGCTTGCGCCATTTGCATGAGGCGTACACACGTGTCATGGGTGGCGCGTTGGCGGCCTTGCAGTACTGCGGATGCAAAGCTGCTTCAGAGGCTCATCTGGCAATTAAGGGAAATGCACTGCAGCTGGCGTTGGGGACAGGGAGGGAGGCACTGGGCCACGCTGTCAAGTGGTGCGTAAAAACAATGCCTGGGTTTCACGCACACACCCTTGTCCCCACCAGCGGTGCGTCACCAGATGATGCAGATGGCCCAAAGCCTGTCACCGGGAAGCAAGTGCAGGTGTGGACCGTTTGTATGGATTGCATGCTGGAGGCACATGCCGCATCAGGCAGCCTGGTCCACAGAGTCGTCCATTCGCTGCTCAACGCTCGTACCTCCGTATGAATGGCTGGCACGCAGTAGTGCCGGGCCACAGACTCCTGCAAAGCCAGGAGGATGAGCGGAATGACAGGGCATATCGTGCAACGCTTACGAGTACGCCGGTGTAGGAAGGAGCATCACCAGGCGCACAAACCAGGACTGCTGCTGCAAGCGCGATTAATTATGTCAGAGGAGTCCAAACCTGGTCCCGAACGCATTGGAAAGAACGGCAAAGCGTGGGAGGGGAGGGGCCTCTACGTGCCATAAAGCATGTTTGAAGCAGCACACAACGCACAGCTGCAGCCGCATGCGGTGGGCCAACGCGCCCATGGGCATGCTCGCAAGGCGGAGAGAGCCCTGTCAGGGCCGCAGCAGGTGAGCACAATGCGTACTAGTACACCGCTGCGAGTGGAATGTGGGGTGTGCAGTTGTGCAGTGCCGCGCGTGGCGCCTGTTGGTGTGGTAAGTTGTGGTCGGGGTGGATCAACACGAATTTCCGCCTGAGCGGGCGATGCGCTAAACCAACCCAATAGTGCGTCGCACAGTAGCTGGACACTAGTTGAATCCGTCCAACGATCGTCTCGTTCTGTTGCGGCTATAACACCGGTAAGTCCTCCAAACAGTGGACAAAGTCAAGCCAAGTAAGGAGTAAGGAGTAAGGACTGGCACAAGTTGACAAAGTCACGGCTGAGGTCAGGGCTGGGTGATGCGTGAGAGCGCTGATGACAGCATGTGCTCCACCGTGTCCATCACGTTGCCGTTGTGCGCCGCCAGCATGGACGCCGCCAGGCGCGCCGCCTGCGCCTCGGGCAGCGGCGCCTGCCGGTGGTGCGCGAGCGACATGTTGAGCAGCTGGATGTCTGCCTGGATGCCCTTGGCGTAGCACGCCTGCGAGCAGGCGGCGGAGCGGGGGCGGGGCCACAGCACCACAGTTGCGGCATGCCTCAAGCCGTCCCAGATGCACCAAACGGCGCGGTCGGACACGACCAAATGCCAACGGTTCCCTGCTTTCGCCAATCGAGTTTCCAATACTGTGATGCACGCATGCAGCCTTGCACCCCAGCAGTGCACCCCAGCAGCGCCTGGCTAACCCACAGTGGTGGGTGAAGTGGTGACCGTACGAAGTAACGAAAGCAAACGTTGTTGAGCATGCACGCTCTCGCCTCAAAAGCAGGCAGAACCTGCATGGGTTCGCACCTCCTCCTTTATGCTTGCGTGTGCTGTGCTGTTCTCTGCTCCTCTCCCCGTCCGGTCCCCTTCCCTGGACCACCACACAGCAGCATGCTGCTGCCACACCGCTCGCTGCTGCATGCAGTCAGCCTGCGCACCTGCAGCAGGACCTCCTTCATGTTTGTGTTGGCCGCCTGCAGCACGCCCGTGTGGCCCAGCAGCTGGTCCAGCGCCGCCTGCAGCGCTGCGTTGTCGCGCGCTAGGCGTTCCGCCTCACTGGCCAGCTTGGCGGCCTGCGCAGCAGCGTGGATGACGACAAAGAAGACGAAGAATTATGTCACCGGTGTATTATGTCATGATACATCAGGAGCGTGTCGGCCAAGCGGCCAATGCCCCCAGATGGGGACCAGACGATCAGAAGGAGGCACCATCGCAGTGCCCCTTGACCCATATGGATAAGTAACGAACCCAAACCAAGGCCAGCCATGACCGCATAGCTTGCACGTCCACACTTGCCCATCATGTACAACCATATCGTTCATATCATCACATGGTAGCAGCCACTCAGGCTGGGTCGGCATGCCATTCTTGACAACCTGAAAGACGCAAACGCTTTGCAGGCTGGACCTGGCACCAGCCAGTGTGCTACGTTCCTCCCACTCACCACTTTGGTGTCCAGGGACAGGTCCCCAGCCAGCGGGCCTCCGCCGCCGCCGCCCCTCCCGCTGAAGCCTGCGCTGCTGCTGCCGCCGCCGCCGCCGCGGCCGCCGCGTTGATGCGCGTGCCCCCGCGCCCCCTCGTATTCCAACGCCTCCTCCTCGTCTTCATCATCGCCCTCGCCCCGCCCCCCCTTGCCTCGCCGCCCGGGCACCACCACCTCCCGCTCAAATGACGGGTCGTAGTCCGGGTCCTCGCCGCGCGCCCGCCCGCGCCGCCGCCCCTGGCCCCGGCCCCGGCCGCCGCCGCCGCCGCCGCGCCCCTCGCCTTCCCCTTGATCATCATACTCCTCCTCGTCATCCTGCGTCGCTTCGTCGTCTTCGAGCCCGGCGTCCTCGTCAGCGTAGCCTTTGTGGCCCTTATTGTGCCGGGCGCCGGCGCCGGCGCCGGCACCTCGTAACCCACCGAGGCCCCCTGCAGCGCCTCCATAGCCTCCGTCGTCCCTCGCTGCTCCGTTGCCGGCACCAATCCTGCCATGGCCATCCAACGTGGCGCCGTCGTCCATCCCGGGTCCCCCCATGCCATCGGCCCCCATGCCTCCCGCCATGTCGCCGACTGCGACGAGCTCCTCGCCCTCGCCGCCGCCCATCCCCAGGTGCCCCGGCGCGCCGCCGTTCCCCGTTGCGTCGTCCAGGTTGCCGCCTTCGAGCTCCGCTGCCGCCTGTGTAACGCAGGTTACAGCAGTGTATAATGCAAATGCTAGGGCTTGGATTCTAGGAGGTAAGGCGCAAGCGCGCGCTTGACACGGCAGCATGTGACCAGGCAGCAATTTGATGGAGGTAGCTGTGGTTTTGTGGCCTGGGCTGAGAGCCAGGGGTGATGGCAGGCGTAGTGACTTGGTGACGTGCACATACACTGGTGCGTGCGCATGGGCCCCGCACACACGCATGGGCGGGGTGGGGTTGTGCGTCGGGATGCGCATACACATGCCTGGACACACGCAGGCGCCAAAATGTGCAACATGCTCGTGCGTCCTCCGGCGCCATGCGCTGTGCTGGGCTGCTCAGCAAGCCGTGGCATGTGTGTGTGGCGCTAGGGCGTCTTGCAGGCGATGCATGGCATCCTCGCTCAAGCGCCGCCATGCGCTGGCTCAGCTGCAAGCACTGCAGCCCTGACAACACAGCCCACCATGCTACGCTGCCGCATGTTAATTGTGAACCATAAGCGACGTGGTAACATAGAAGCGTCCAGTTGCTGCACCTGCACTGCGCCTGCACATGGTCCCTACTGTGGTGCACGGGTACCGCATTACCCACCTTGGCAAGATCATGCAGTGTTTGGCTCCAGGTGCGCGCAGGTGCCTGCTCCTGCTCCTGCTGCGCTACCTGCTGGTGTAGCGGGAGCTTGGGCCGCTTCTGCAGCCACGTCACGCCAACCAAAAACGTCACGCATGCGCTGAAGCAAAGGATGTGAGCAATGTGATTGGGTGCACAGCTGGCACTGGCATCACGCCACAATCGCAGCAGCGTGGTGCACCACCAGACCACTGTGCAAGAGTCATCGAGGGCTCCCGGCACCACCGCCAGGGCAGGGACCGATAACCCATCATTGATTACTGAATGACACTTGTAACATGCGCTTCGGACAGCTGCCGCTTGGGAGCAACTGGTCGCCAGCTGCTAACACTGCCATCACACCCTGAGTGAACAGGGGCTGCTGAGAGTCCGAGCTCAACCCAAACGCGCACTAATTGCCATGCACGAGCACTTACGCCCATGCCGTGCGTGCCTCTGAAAGAATGCATGCATTGGGGTGCAGGTGTGTGCAGGGGTGGTACTAGTAGTGGGACTGGTTATGGTCCAGGTGGGGGACTCACCGCAGGCGGCGGCCCGAGCCCCGATCCAGCTCCGTGTTGTTGCTGCGCGTGCTGCTGCAGCACCGCCGCCAGCTGCTGGTGCATGCTCTGCTGCTGCTGCTGCCCCGCCTGGCCGCCGAGCTGCTGCCCCTGCTGCGCGCCGCCGCCCTGCTGCGGCAGCTGCTCCGAGCGTATGGTGACGGTGGCGCCGCGCCCCAGCGGCGATGGCCGCTGCACGCTGCCAGTGGGGTTCAGCAGGAGGCCGCCCGACAAGCGCTCCGGTATCTGCGCCCGCACACAGCAGGTTTTCAGGGGCAACAGGCGGGGAAACAGGCTGGCAGTGGCCTCCTAGCGCTAGGATGCCACTCGGGTAGAGCTCCCGTACTACCTACACATGTCGTATTAAGAGTTGCTGTGCTGAGGGCAAGTGAAGCTCAAGCCAGCCACTGCCACGCCGCTCAGCAGCTGATCTGCGTCCCTTTGCCCACATGACCCCCCGTTCACACACAGGCAACATGCACACGTCCATACCTCTTCCACACCTACACCGCTCTGTGAGTATGCGAGTGTGCGAGTGTGCGAGTGAGTCAGTACCTGCAGGGGGCGCGGCACGCCAGCGCCGTTCTCGCCAGCGCCAGCAGCACTGACAGACCCTGGCCTGGCCATCATGGCCATGAGGTCTGACTCAGCGCCTGAGAGGATGCGCTCCAGGGTGAAGGTGCGGCGCATGGCCGCAACGTCCGGGGGCGCCTGCTCGATCGCCTGCAGATGGACAGACATGCGTTCCACAGGTCCAATTTCCACAGGTCCGCCCTATGTCCAATGTGCAACGTCGCAACGGGGTTCACTTGGTTTGCAGCAAACCTCGTGGGTTTCCGTCACCCGGTGTTGGGAACACAGCGGGAGCAAAGCACACTGCCTTTGTGAAAAGCAGTTTGCGATGGTCACGTTCAAGTTTTCAAGTTGCAGCAAGGCGGTGCACAGTTTGCACAGTAATTGTGGGGCAGGGGTGTTCTTAACCACCTGCAATGCACAGCCCTCGACCCAACAGCAAGTGCAAAAACAGTCAAGAAACTGGTTAGAAGGGTAGCACAGGCGGAGCACAGGAGAAGGGAGAAATGCCACTGCTGTCGACCTTGTATTTGCAAGCAGTGGAGCAGCTGGCTTATGTCAGGGTGCACAGCAGGTACGCACGCAGTTCCATTCACAGCGCTGACACCAAACTGCTAACCAGCAGCATGTGCAAGAAGCTCGCCATAGGCATAAACATAGGCACAAACACACCTCTTGGGGTATGTTGCTCCAGTCGAAGAGCAGCTCATCAAGCTCCTTTGCGCCTGACATTGTGCGCAAAATGTTGTCCATGGTGTTTGAGCGCATGATCAACGGGTTGGCGGCGCCGCCCTGGCTGACCAAGCTGACAGGTATAGAGCGCAGCCCTGAGCTGGTAGCACCGCTTGGTGCCGCTGTATTGCTGGTAGCAGCACGCTCCTCCGGTGCAGACGCGGCATTTGCGGCATTGCTTGTGCTGCGCCCGATAACTGCCATGGCCGCTGCGACTGCCGCTGCAGCTGCTACAGAGGGGTCTTGCTGAGGCTCTGTGCTCAGAGTTCCTGGAATACCACTGCCCTGCCTCCCAGCAGGAGGGCCCAGCAACAGTTCCAGCGCCGAGTTGCGAAGGCTGAGTCCGCCCAGCCCTGAAAGCGCTGGGCCTCCCAGGCTGATCGAAGCCGTGCGCTCATCCGTCTGTAAGCTAGCACCTCCTTGCTCCTGCAAGTGCTGCATGCAGGCATCAGGAACAGGCATGGCGGCGGGCAGTTGGCGGCAAGCACGTGGACACAGAACGGCATTCGCAAGGCAAACCCAATGAACCTCGAGGGCGACGCTCATCCTTTCGCTTAGACACCAGGTGTCTCAGGTGTGAGCAGGAAGTTAGGCTCAAGTCCACTTCATATCACTACAGTCAACCAGCCCAAACTGCCAGGCAGGCAGGAGTCGTTCTGTGCGTGTGAACACACGGCAAAGTACAAAACGCTCGCTCATGACATTCACCAAACAGACATGTCACTCACAAAACCACCAAAAAACCCCTTCAGTCCCCGTCGCGGGGCCGGTGCCACCTCCCGGTCAACCACCTGAACGTTCACGCCTTCCCAACCGTTCCAAGTGAACCTTGTGCAACGCCAACCGCCAAAGCCAGCAGCTCACCTTCTGGCTCATAATCTGCTGATATATTTGGTCAAGAGTAGGCTGATTTGAGTTGTCTGGTCCTGATATTATTGGCACTACCACTGCTGTAGGCGGCCCCGACCGAGGGAGTTGTTGACCAACCGTGTCCGACGCTTCACGCTGCCAGCTTTCTTGTGACAGACGAGGTATGTGCCCGCTAGGGTCTTCTGCAAAACCCAGCGGCGCTGGGTGCACATCTGTGTGACCAAAGCCTTCTTGCTTGGTTTGGTGCTCTGGCCGCGCCATCGTCACCGTTGACCCAGCTGAAGTCCACTGCTTGCAGCACCAAAGACGTGCCTACAGGACACTTTCAAGTATGGATAATCGCTGCAGGTGCCCTTGCCCTTACCAGGGCCTGACGCGTGCAGACAAGCCGTGGGTGCGCTTGCCAAACATGAAGCGCAAGTAGTTAGCTACGGTTGCAAGGTAATTGCAGAGGTTTGAAGGATATCAACCAATCGACAAAGCCACTCGCTCGTTGTCCAGCGTGCTAGCGAAGTGGTGGCCTTCAATCCTTGTCCCCAACCGCAACTTGCATGCCAGGAATGCTCAGGCATGAGAAAGCTTCTTGCGCTCTGGCCATAGGCTTCAAGGTCGCTTTGCACCCGCAAGCTATCGCCTTCAACGTCCTTCAACCCACAACCTGCGCTACCTCCATATATAATGTCTTCCTTCGCACTTCAAAGGCCAGCTTGCAGCACTAGCAGCGCGGCTAGCAGCTCGAAGCCCGTGCTGCGCACTAGCTTGCGGCGTAGCCCTCGCGCTGTGCTTGTGCGTGCACAGACTGGGACGGGTCCCAAGCTGCCCGCTGGCGTCACTGCTCCTCCCACCCAGCCAAGCGTCCCTGAGCCAGTCACTGGATTCGTGTACTTTGCAGAGAAGCTCAACGGCAGGTTTGCGATGCTCGGCTTCTTCGCTCTCCTTGCTGTGGAGGCCATTAGCGGGAAAGGCTTCTTGGAGCTAATTGGTGCAGATGTAAGTCTTTGGTTCCTTACCAACAACGCGTGTGTGGCAGGCGTGCAGTGATGAACATGGCCACACAACCAGAAGTGTACGGATATGGCCCAGCACTGCAGGATGGTTTACTTTGTCGTTGCACATATGCAAGCCTTGTCCTCTTGATGTGCCCTGCACTCGATGATTCTCACCCGTTCTTGCTCGTCACCTGTATGTGCAGGTCGGCAAGGGCCTGGGCTTTGAGCTGTAAGCCAGGCTGCGAGACCCCAAAACAGTAACCCTTCCACCGTCTCAACCACCAGCTTTGACAACACATTCATACCTAGGTTGCCACTACTTTGATTCATCATCAAAGGGAGGCCCTTCGAACTCTTGCATATGCAACCTGACAACCAATCAGGAATTCGCACAACACATGTGTGGTCCGCTGTGTCATCTAGAGGGATAAGCACGGCACGACCCTGCTGTTTTTTACTATGCGTGATCACCATGGCGAACATGTCACCGACACTCAACCGACTTTGCACAATGGTTTGATATGTTGATTCCTGCCCCTTTTGCTTTGACACTGCGTGCGGGGGCAGCTACTATCTGTAAGGGTGAACATACTGTAACTCACCTCTTGAAGTGTGCTGCGTGTAATGCTTTTCTCAACCACCGCGCGTGTGGGTCATGTCCGCAGCCCTTCCTGTCACAAACAGCGCGCACACAACACACTGCCCACTGTAGTAATATTTGTGCAGCTGCAGACCTGGTCGTGGCACACTATGCTTGGGTAGCATTATAACCTGCATGTGAACCAATTCTTGTGAAACGATGAACGCTGTACCGGGGCTTGCTGGATATGATAACACGTACCTCCCCTGTGTTAGCAACCAGGCAACGCACAATCAGTTGTGTACAACGCATGGCACACAGCTGTGCTCAGCAAAATAACCCTGCACTCGTGTCCATTGAGAGCGTACAGGATTCGTATTGCATGCATGTACAAGGACAAGTTTGGTGGACACCTTTGTTTACCGACCTTCAACGTCTCTTCATGGACCATGGCGCTCATGAAACTGAAAGGCATTGCCTCTACATTCTGGATCCTGCTCCATGTGGCCAGCGTGTGTGGGCTGGCTTTGTGTGCCGAGCTGCAGTTCATACATGGCGTGCAAGTGTAGAGCAGGCCTACACGATTCAGACACGTCTGGAGTCTGGACATGTCGGTGTACCCAGCAGGAATGAACTGCTTTACAGAGCAGGTCATTGTTGCGAAGCAAACCCGCCGATGCTGTTCAGGATCTAGCGAGGCACACAGTGCATGTTAGAGTTGACAGGTGTGTGCGCATGCGTTGATGTGGGTTGCTTGCCCTCAGGCTCAGGACACCTGCATCCGCAGACAAGGAATTGCGCACGGAAAAATGCGCGACCAAATGGACAACACGTGCCAGCATCAAGCATAATTGAGGCCTGCTCCTGCTATGAATGCGTAGCGCGCAGCAAGGTGATGCTTGCGAGCCAAGAGATTGCTCGCGAGTGTGTGCCAAGCTGACAGAACCAGAAGTGCAGGTTTAGACACCGGGAGATCACAGAACATCCATGGCAAGTGCCCTTGACCCAGCAGAGAAACTTCAACAAATGTGGATTCCGGCCTGTGTGTCATGCCCACAAGCGCCACAAACCCATTGACCATGCTGCAATCATGACAAACAGGGACAAGGCACCGCTCGCAGAAAACAATCTACTTCTGCACACAGCCTGAGGTGCGTGAAACCACGCCTAGGAATCATGCCCAAGGCATTACGGTATGCCTGAGCCAAAAATCAAATGCCGTTGCGCAAGAAAGCAAGCACTGCCTGCCTGGATTTGGTCATCAAACAACACCGTGCAATCGACATGCCATAAGCAGATCGTGGAACCACCAAACCCGACCTGTCAAACTGCCATGGCCATAAGTGTAGTGGCGCATGACGGTTGTGGCAGGTACACACATTGCACATGCACAAACACATGCACATGCACAAGCAAGCATGGTAGCCAATGAGTTGCTTGAAAAAGCAGAACGGGGCCAGTAACGAAGAGCAGTGTACATGCACTAGGCCTCTTCTGTGTGCCTGGTCCCCACCATCGGCGGCCGCTTGGTCGACACGGCGACAAGCTCCTGATGCAACATAACATAAGGTAACATGCACTAGGCTGTGCGGGCCAAGGTAGCATGTGACGCTCGGACACGCAAGGGTTGCACAACAAGTTACTGCAGTATCAAGGCCAACAGTGCTGCACGACACAGTCCGGTCTCTTGATGCCTGATGAGCCACCTTTGCGCACGCATGCACACCCCGCCCCTAAGGCTTTAGGCAGACATAACAGCACCACCACAACACTGAGCCAGCCTCGGACCTGGCACACAAGCAAAACCGCAATGCGAGCCGTGGGCATGCATACTGCATGCATGCGTAATGCTTTCATCAAAGCAGTACCAAAAAGGCATACCGCAATACGCCCTGAAGGCTGGCATGCTTAAGCACAGTCAAAAATCACACACAGACACGCAGGCAATGAGCATGTGGTACAAGCAATGTTTTGAGCGGCAGCTCATGGGAACGCCCACTGGCCAGAACCACAGAACGCGCATGCTACACAAAAGCCCAGCGGCCGCATGTTTGGGCACGGCACCGGCACCTGCGCCTATACCTGCATCTGCATGCGCCTGTTTTGCTGCCGTTGGGCATTGCTATGCAGCCCACCAAATGGCTGCCCACCACCTTCAGTCCACACCCACGTGATTTGCCCCGTTGTCACATCAAGCAATCTCCAAGACACAACACACTCTGTTGCTGTTGTGCATGCCCAGCATAAAATAGCACCTTGGCTGACATGGCCAAGGCAAGATGCCAGCGAGCATGCCAGGCTGGCAATGTCACCCCCTCCTCCGCCAACACCTTCAGAACCAACAACAACGGAGCAGCAGATAAAAACGCAGCAGGCTGACAAGGCACCATACTGTACAGCTACTGCATGCATGGGTTTGGTGGGTTACGTAACAGTGTTCCCGTGCATGACAGCGATCAACGCTTCCAATTCACTCGCACCCTGAGCTCTGCATCAGTGAAGCTTAGTGGTTAGGATGGATCGAGACCCAAACACATCTGCTGCTCCTTGCTCTTGTCAGCGTGCCACCTAACCAATGCTTACATCCGCTGCTCATGTGCTGTAGAAGATGCGCTGCCGGCGCAGGATCTCCTTGCGGCAGAACGGGCAGCGCTGCAAGCGCCGGCTGCACCGGCGGCACACGTTGGCGTGCCCGCAAGGCACCAGCGCCACCTGCACACGCCAGCCAGGCAGGCAGCCCCACATGCTCAGTCAGCGGCATGCAGACAAATGGGCACCTCTCGAGGTCCCAAGACCCAGCAATGAGCACGTGCTTGTAATTCTCGTTAATGAGGACACTGCTGCATGGAATTGGCAGTTAGCTATGGGTCTCATGGGCCCCTGCCTGGCAAACGCGCTCGTAAACACACCTGTATGGGTCGCTCCATGCAGATCGCGCAAAGCGCGCCTCCCAATGGGCCGCCATGCGCTGCAAGCATTCCCGCGTCGCAGTCCTCGCCTGCCGCCGCATCCTCGCAGCACGCATCCGCCACCACCAGACCCTCCTCCATCATCAGCCGCTGCAGCTGCTGCTCGTACTGCAGGCGCTGCTGCAGCAGCTGAGGGCTGGGGGTCATGAGCGCGCCAGCCGCAGCAGCTGCATCCACCGCGTCGTGAAGCAGGCCACTCGGATGGTGTGGCGGCTGCCGCCTTAGTCCCCCCTGCCCTAGCTGTTCATCTTCATTATCCTGAAAGGGGTACGGGCAGGGGCTGTTAACCTGGCTGCAGCTCGTACCGCCCGGCGACTGGGCATGGGGGGCATCCGAGGTGTAATTCCCCCCCTCGGAGTGGTAGTACAGCGGACTGGCCCCGTCGTCATTGCTAGCCTCAACAGCGCCGCCGTCGCCGCCGCCGCCACCGCCTGCGACCTGCCCAGCACCCTGAGCATGCATGCGGCGGTGAGAATAGCTCTGGCCCGGCGGCAACAGCGGGATGGGAGCATCGTCTGCAGCTGCACTGCCCGCAGCTGGCTGCGTGGTAGGTAGCACCGGGGGGACTACTGCTGTACAGCGCGGTGTGGTGTTAGCCGTGGTGGTGGTATCAGTGCCCGGGCCACCTTGCGCAGTGCTTGTGGGCAAGCAATGCTCGGCAAGGTCCGTTCCCTGGGGCTGATGTGAGGGGCAGGCCGGCCGCAGCGCACTGGCGGATGTTGGCGTATGGAAGCCTCGGATCGTAACACCCGCAAGCTCACCGCTGCCATGGCCAGGGGCACTACCCTGCAAGCCCGGGCTGAATGTGCCGCCCAGATGTGTAACACCTGCATTGGCAAACACCATTGGCAACAAGAAACGCCGCCATGCATGCGTTTATGCTGGCGAAGGCAATGGTGGAGATCGGCGCAAGCAGCGTTCACTTGATGAGGCCCGCACTGATTGCATAGCAAGGCCAGGAGGGGCAGGCTACTGAAGTGCTGCGGCCCATGCGACCATGAACATGCAGTGCAGTATGGACCTTGCATGAAGGTGTGCACCGCACCTGCGTGCAAGGGCAGCCCAGGAATGTTGCGCTGCGCACAGTGCGACATTCATGTCCGTGCATGGGCCCAGGGCAAGGACGATCGCTGACACGGCACCATGGCAACAATTTTCCGGGCCGCGCATGCCGTAAATTCAACCGCACATGCTCACCTGCTCTGCGGTTGCCACCGCCGCGGGCCTGCGCTGCCGGCACTGCCTGCGCATGGCTCGCTGTTGCGTCCGCAGCGGAATGCACAGCGCTTTCGCCGTCCGCAGGCCAGGGGGTGACCTTGCCGTCCAGGGGGACCTGATCAGCGTCGCCCTGAGACCCCGCTGGAAGCAATGCGTGCGGCCTGATCCTCATCACGCTGCTCAGCACCTCACGATCTTCCCTCAGGTCCTCGTCATCCTCTCCCCCAGCTCCCCCTGGACCGCAAATCCCACCGATCGCATCCATATCCAGACCACCGCCATCCCGCATGTGCAGAAAGACAGGTGCGGCAACATGAACCGCAGCCAGCGGGGCGGCGGCGGCGGCGGGTGTGGTATCCAAGGGTTGTTTCACAGCCGGTCGGTCGCTGACCTGCCCAGACGCTGCTGCAGCAGTACCGACGTCGGCGGTACGAGTGTGAGGAGCATCGTCATGTGCAGTGGGTTGGGCACGTGGATGGGGTACGTCCGGGGGCGCATGAGCCCCCGTGAGCCCCGCACCGGCGGCCGGCGGGCCCGTCCATGCCATGGGTTGGACGTGCGCCAGCGGCGCGGAGCGCACGGGCATTAGCCAGGAGGGCGCAGCACGCGTGCTTGACGCGGCCGCTGCGGCGGCGATTGCTGCGGGCGCCATCAGGAGGTTACCGGAGCTCGTTCGCGCGAACGCGAGCGGGTACGGGCTGCCGACGGCCGCCTGAATGCCGCCCTCTCCGACATGCATCAAGCGAGGATCTGCTCCAAGAGGGAGCAGGTTGCCATCAGCACTTGCGCTAGATGATGATGCGAGCAGGGAGCGCGGAAGAAAAGTAGGCATGGCGGCTGCGTCGGCTGCCGCCGTTTGCGTAAGCCCATGGCCATGGGCCGCGTTGGCCGGGTCTGCTGCAAGAGCATAGAACGGGGATGGCGCGAGCGTGAATTGAAGCGGCGCAGCGGTGTGCGGCGGGGGGCCCGCTGCGGCAGCGTCCGCGCTGCTGCTGCCAAGCTGCCTCGCAGCTGCATCGATCGGCTGCGGCACCAGCGGCAGCGCGGGTGGTGCGGTGGCGGCTAACGCACGCAGGTGTAGGACAGACCCGCTGCCTGCTGCGCCTGCAGCCGCTGCCAGCGCGGCGGCAAGAGCCTCCTCGTCTGTGGGAAACAGAAGCGCCGCAGGGTTCGCCTCTGCAAGACCAGGAATGCAGTCCGGGAGTTAAGCTTTTGGAGCGCGCGTCAAAGTCAGTACTCCAAGCATCCGCATCAGTGCATTACGTACAGACGATGAAAACAAATGACCTGTTATAACAGCATATGCTAATTGCATTCCTACCTGCGGCGTGGTCCCGCTCCGTAACCACATCCTGGTGCGAGGCCGGCACGGACGCGGCTCTGCCGGGGGGGCTGGCGCCGGAGGTGCTTGTGCCAGCGCTGTGCACGATGTCGTCCATTGCGAAGAGCGCTTCGGAGGCTGGCAGGGAGGACGGCTCGCCGCCTGCCGCCTGCGCCTGACGCCTGCTGCTGCCTGGCTGCGCCCCTTCAGACCGCTGCTGCTGCTGCTGCTGCTGGGTAACCTGGGCCTGCTGCTGGAGGTGCCTGAGCTGTTGCTGCTGCTGTTGCTGCTGCTGTTGCTGCTGCTGGCTAAGGGGCGGCGGCTGGAGATCTTGAGGCTGATTGACGTGTTGTCCAGGCAGCAGCAGGCCATGCTGCTGCGGGTGTGGCGGGCCCGGCATGGCTGCCACATGAAACCCCGCCGCCGCAAGCGCGCCCGCCGTTGGAGGCCCAGCGCCCAGCACCGCTGCACCGGCGGGCGCCTGAAACGCCGACGAGAGGCCCCTTCCAGCAGCGTGCAGGAGCGCGGCGTCGCGAGCGCGCCTGCCACCCACAACGCCACCGCCCACATCAGCGCCCTGCCCGCATGCTTCCACGCCCGCAGCGGGCCCTGCCCCAGTGTGCTTTTGAGCCGCGCTTCCGCTGCCTGTTGGGCCCGCAGCCCGCAAGTCGCCTGCAGCGTATGCAGCGCTACCACGGCCGGCGGTTTCGTTGGCCCGTTCCTCATCGTACGCGGTGCTGTGGCTGTCAGGCATTAGCAGCGTTGCAGCCGCGGCTGCAAGCACAGGGTCATACCGAGACCGTGCAGCGTAGGCCTGATGGGCTGCGGCTGCGGCTGCTGTTGCGGATCCGGTCGCGCCTGCTGCCATGGGCCCCATTCCTGTCTGAGAGCCACGCCGTGACTGCAGCTGCTGCTGCTGCTGCTGCTGCTGCTGCTGCTGCCGCGTGCTTGCCGCGCCGCCCGCACCTGCCCCATCTGCCTCCATGTCAATGCTGTCCGAATCGCCCGCTGCCGCGTCCGTCACCACCCCGCTGACAGGCCCGGCAGACGCGTCTCGCTCTGCCGCCGCACCCAGGCCAGCTGGCAGCTGCCGCCGTGGGCCACCGGTAACCTGACCCTCACCAGGCTGCTGCTGCTGCTGCTGCTGCTGCAGCAGGCACGCGCGTGCCATGAGGGCTCGCAGCTCCCGGCCGCGCCGCCGCTGCGCGCGCGCCGCCGCGCACTCGCCGTCGGCCTCGTCGTCACCGTCGCCGGCGTCAGAGGCGTCAGAGGTGTCGCGGGACCCTGCTGAGCCCTCGCCATCCAGGTCCAGCAGCAGGGGGCTGGCGCCGCCGCCCTCTGCGCCTGCAAGCAGGCTGCGGCGCTGGCCTGTTGCCGTGTTTAGGCACATGGGGTTGTGAATGCAATCGTCAGCGCCTAGAGACGCCGACTCGCTGCTTCATCACGCTGTGCATTCATTCGACTGCTCAAGGTTCTGATTCATTGCACAGGCATGAATGTGGGTTGTGGAAAATATGGGGAGGACAAAAGCAGTACAACATTGCCCCACTGGACAACATCATGAACGTGCGGCAAAGCGCAGTTAGACGAACAAGCGCCGGGTGTGCACGCGCTGCCGCTAGGCTCCAACGCACCTCGCCCCCCCCGTGAGCTCGCGGCCGCCGCCGCCGCCGCCGCGGCATCCTGCCCCCGGAACATCTGCACCGTGTACCGCATGGCGATGGACGAGGCGCTAATGAACAGCAGCGCGCCGGTACAGATCAGCAGCGTGGCCCACAGCGGCAGGTCGTCGCCGCCGCGGCCGCCGTCGCGGGTGGCGATGGAGCAATCCGCGCCCGAGTAGCCGTCGAAACACTCGCACGCACCCAGCGTGCATATGCCGTTGTTGGAGCAGTAGTTTAGGTCCGCGCAGGTGGTGGTGTCGTGGATCTTGTTGCCCAGGCAGATCCCGCAGCACTCCAGGGGAGCCACGGGGATGTACTCGCCGCCACCCGTCACCCTATGGGGTGCAAGGCAACAAACATGCACACACATGTGTCAATTAATGAATCGACCATGCAAGCGTGTCTTGACTCATCATAGTCATAACTCAAGACACAACAGCAGCAGCGAACTGCCCAAAGGCATCGCAACAGGATGCTGTGTTGAGAGCTTGGCGTGCAGGGCGATGTGTGCTTGGGTCACTCAAACACGAGCTATATGCAGCAGCCAGCCTACAGTCAGTCTCCAGCGTTTGTATGATTTAATCACACCTCACACATTGTACTAGCGCTGCGCACATTGTCGGGTCACGCACCTCCATTGCCCAAAGCCCCATAGCATACGGTCCGTGGTCGTGCCGCCGCAATCCTTTGTGTGCGACTGTATGCAGTTGCAGCGGTTGATGCTCCACAACTCGCCGCTTGTCAGCAGCACAGCTGGCGTGCAGCATTCCGCCTGCAGCGGAGACGAGCGCAGCAATGCATGCACAACAATACATTAATACATTATGCATACTGTAGGTGTGAAGCTCAAGCATATCGAACCCAATGCATCTGGTCAAGCCTTATCCGCGTCTCTCAGAGGTATGCTAAAAACGCCCAGACCTTGCCATGCATGCAACGTCCACCTTCATGTGCCCACTCGTCCATTCACATAATGTTAATGCCAGGAATGGAATGCCCACATGCGTAGCCCGCCCATCCATCGCATGCTCAAGTTTCAGACATTCACAACATTATGTCATGTTGCACCAGGAGCATGTCGTCCAAATCGCCCATGGATGCGCACCCCAGATGCAGCAGTCACCCAGTCCGTAGCATTCAGGCGTGACGGCTAGCCACGCACATCTGCTGGCTGACCCACCTGGCCAACAGGGAAATACACATCCTGGTAGAACGCGTTTACGCGCTCCGCATGACTGAACCCTGCATGCGGGATTAGTCCAGTACGCATGACATGCCAACACAATGTGATGTTGCGGAGGGGTGCGAGCGAGCAACCGCTGCGTGTGCAGAGTGTTTTTTGACGCCTGAGGGAAACCGTGCAGGTTACCTCGTTTGGCTTCACTATGCAGGTGCGCCAAGGGGTCCCATCCAGGTCAGCAAATGCATACGTGAGCACACATGCACGTACATACAGGAAGGTCACACGGAACCCTGGACACACACGCGCGAGTGCGCACGCATGGCACACGTCACGTGCACGCGCGTGTGGCCTGGCTTGCACCCAGGGCACCCTCAACAGGGGGAAGTCCAGCTCGTAAGCACTGCACGGCTTGCTTTCCGGTTGCAAAGCCACCACCGGGCTAGGAGAAGATAGGTGACAAGCGACAACAAAGCTGACACTTGGTGTGGTTGCACTTCGAGCGAGGTGTGATAGGCATTGGGTCAGGTGCAAGGCTCTGGCAAGCATACACGTAAGCAGCCACACGTACCTATCACAAAACTTGAGCCAGATTGTTCACACGACAGGGCGCGATACTGGCGCCCCGACGAAGCGTGGCATCCGATGCTGACAATCGCCACAGGCTTGGGTGTAACAGCAGCGCTGGCTAGAATATGCTGCAGTTCCTTCCCAGTAGCGGCCGCCGGTTCTGCCTTGACCTGACGCTGTGCGGTGCTAGGGGATTCACCAATCACCATCACTTCCGAATGCGTGTGTGTGTGATTGCTGGATCGTGCCACACCAGCTCCATCCTCACTGGACCTCCCTGAAATACCATCAGCTATCTGTCCTAGTTCTGTGTCGTCCTTAAGGCTGCCCGGTGGTAGGTCACTGGGCAGGCAGGGTCGACAGCAAATAGCACGAGAGAGCGGAACCAGACCACCGCCACCCATCTGCAAGAGCATGAAAAGGCATTACAAGCGCATTTGCAAGCCTGTGCGAGGCACTTGACACCCAGTGAGCTGCACCCAGAGACTGAGAGGTCAGAACTGAACATCCGAAACCTTGAAGACTCACACCAACCCACGTGGGCAGCACACACTACTCTACGTTCAACCCCTCTACCTCTGAGTGCACGGCAGAAAGAATGCGTGTTGCAACCTGTTACCTCAGCTTGTGCCTCACAGACCAAGCGTGCCGCAATCCCCGTGCGGCCTGCCACGCGTGCGCGTGGGGTGATTGAGTCAGCGCCTGGTCGGGGCAAGGCTAGCAACACCTCCGTTGAAGCACAACACTCACCCAGGTTCCCTGGTTTTCAAAGTTGCTGATGAACGCCCCTTCAATATCACACCCAAGTCCATTTGGCTCGCCCCTGGCTGGTTGGCAATCACATAAGCTCAAGCGCGGTCCTGGAGGGTCAGCGCCTGCAGTAAAATAAAAGCATGGTACTGCGCTCAGACATGTTCGCTAAGGCGGATCTTAGGCTGCGCCCAAGCACACGCGATGCACTTTGGGCACCGACCCCCCTCATTACGGAAGACATTCCCTGTCCGCGACTGCCATAATTGCTCAGTTCACCTATTTGAACAGGTGCCAGCCCCGCCACGCGCTGCAAGTCCAGCGGCCTGCTGGCGTGGGCAGTGAGGCCCAAAACCATCAGGAGGAGCAAGTGTACCCCTGTGGGCCCCATTCCCGTGGGAGCCCTGTTCTCCCTGTCTCAGAGAGCACTCAGCCTGGAACTGACATAGTGCAAGTCCTAGGTCTGCTAGGAAGAGTTGCCCAACTCGGTCAGCGAGTGTTCGGGTCAGCTGCGGCACTGCGCGTGCGCGCTAGCATGTGGCCATGCGCAGGAAAGCAGATAATACGCAGCAGATGGTACGCTGGCAACAAGAAAGCTCGTACATGAGGAAGCAGGCCACTCTCTTCCAGGCAGTCGTACCACACATAGACGGTCAGAAGCGTGTAGTCATGCGGATCACATGACAAACGCCACGCAGAATTGTTGTGCTGGAAGCTGCCTCGCCCCTATGGCGGCAATGCATATAGGTCATGGCGCCAAGATGCAATGGCAATGCAATAAAGCTACTGACAGGTAGTGGGCGACACTGCCTGTAAGCGCGGCTGCCACAGTTGCACAGTTCGGTGTTTACAGTGCTGATGAGAAGTATTAAACTGAAGCCCTGAACCGGTGCAAGTGCAGTGTTGGCATGGAAGTGTGTGTACGTGTGCAGCTCGGTGGTGCAGGGAGTGGTGGGCAGGAACACCCGCATGCTTTTGCCCCCCCCCCCCTTCGCCCTCCCCCCTCCCCCACCCGTCCGCCGCTGCAGCTGCACTGTCGGCATGCCTGGGACGGCAGGCAGGTGGAAGCTGATGCAATACAAGGTATATGGTGGTATGCATGTGTACATAGGAGTCATGGAGCTGCAGCGGACATGAGTATGAATGGGCAGCACCAGTGCAGGTTTTGAATCGTCAAGCACACTATCCGCTCTCTCATCCAGTACTGGGCAGCTGCATTCCGAGGCCACACCTTCTCAGAAGTTGAAACTGTCGGCATGTAACACAAAAGTACTCCGCAAGTCCATATGCATGCTCTTTGCGCTGCTGGACCAACACCCGTGTACACAGGTGCTCACCTGCCACGCAACTGTCAGGACGCTGCATGACGTGCGTTGCAAGGCAAGGTGAAGCGCACAGAGTTCACTGTCACAGCAAAAACACCGGGTCAGGCCCACAACACTCATGCTGGCACGCTCACTAATCACATCGATGGCGGTGCGTTGAGTCTTGTTCACCTGGGACTACCGGAGCACCGGTAACAAGACGTCATAGAAATCCGCACGCAATGAATAGCGCGGGCCTCATGGCCAATGATTCATTACGTGAAGGGCACACCAAATCCCATCGAAACCTGGCATTAAACTGTGCATAGGCTCGCAACGCACTGTAAGCTAACACACGCGGATCCCAGGAGGGCGATGCTTAAGCCCAAACGTTGGGATGATTGGGCAACAGCAATAGCTGATCGGGAGCACAGTGTTCAAACAAAAGTGCAGATTGCGTCAAACGGCTGGTATTGCTGGCAGGGGCGTTGCTGAATGTCGTTCGTCCAGTGGAACAGGGGTTCAAACGCATGCGTGCCATTCACGTGCTACATAACTTATATAATATAAGCCAACGCAAGGCCAAGGTTTGGTTCATGGTATAGCACACAGGCTGCCGGTTCCCCTCACCCTCAAATCCTCAATACACCTGCACACGCATGTAGCATGATGAATTCCACAGGGGCGGCATAAAGAAACAGGTTTGCAAGCAAGGCGAGGCCGCAGACTGGTGGGTGCCCTGATTGCCCGCTACAATTCATCGCCGCTGTTTGTGTCCGTGAGCTGGAGCGCAGCAGCGTCGCGCTGCAGCCAGGCCGGCACGCGCACTGCCCATTGCGGCATCACGACACCCTGCACGCGCAAACGGCAGCAGCAAACAGGAACGCATTCCATTCAGTACAGCAACACCCGAAAATCTGGCTGGCTGCCCACTTGCTGCAGTGGAAATCGACCATTGCTGCAAGCTGTTTGCAGCCACCATATGTCCGTGTGTATGAGCTTGTCCGTTCATGCGAGCCAACCACGGGCGCTGCAGCAGGCGACGCCCTGGGTGCACACCACGCAGCCTGATCAGGCAGGCCAAAGCGGAGACACCACACGCAAGTATACGCAACACGAGTCCCTGATTGCACCCGCAAGTTGCCCCAGCAGCGCAAGACCATACCGTACCTTTTCCTGCGCCCACTCAATGTAGCGCGCCCAGTCCGTGCTGCCGCGCTGCAGCGTGGCGGTGTCGCCCACCACGACGAGGCCCCTGCGGGGGCGCGTGATGGCCACGTTGAGGCGGCGCGGGTCGGACACAAACCCGATGCCGCCATACTTGTTGCACCTGCGCCAGCAAGAGGTGTACGCGTGCAGTACACACCTTTACGTGTCCGTACACCAGTGTCTGGATTGCGATGTCATTTGCGGTATATATTTCACCAGCGGGAAGCCGCGCAAGAGCTTGGAGAGTCATGGTGGCCGGCGCTTACATGCTGCTTTGCCCCTTAAGGATTTGTGGTGGGCAGAGGGCCGATCGGCACTAGGGCCAGCTGTGGTCCACACAAACCACGCTGCAAACCCTGGTAAAAGCTCTTTGCCCGGCTTGGGCGGCGACATTGTGCCACACAATGCGTGCTCGACATGGTGCCTGACACGCCGCTTTGCATGGGCTCACACACAATGTCGCGTGCGGTTACACAACCACCCAACCGCGCCTGTGCATTGAGTATAGCGGCGTCGCCATGCCATGCCTCATGACCGGTGAATACACACCTGTCGTGCGGTGCGCACGGCCCACTGCGCTCAGTCGCTCACCTGACCGCGGTGAAGACCACGACGTCCGCCTCACGGCCCTGGTAGCCATCCACCGACGACACGCTGATGTCCAGCGCCCCCAGCTGCGGCGCGTGCAGCCGCAGCAGCGCCTCGATTGCACGCACCTGGCCGCGGTACGGCGTCAGCACCGCTGCGCTGCTCACGTCACCTGCACGACCCACCCCAGCAGCCGGGCACACAACCAGGGCTACTCACTACACAGTCAGCCACCGACAGTCAATGCCACCGGACGACAGCTGCGTCCCTGACGCTATGGCTTGCTGTCAAACCAAACGAATAGCTTCAGAACGGCTCGAAGGACTGCACGGCGTGCTCGTCGCTTTGCGGCACGGTGACAGTGAGCAGCACACCCACACCCACACCCACACCCACCGGCTGACAGCAGCGCGTGGGCGATGGTCAGCGCCACGCGCGCCTCTGGCAGGTTGCGGAACGACGCGTTAGAAGAGGACGAGGGCGTCGAGGAGGACGAGGGGGCCGCGGCGGAGGCTCTGCTGGCGCCGGCGCCGCGGGTCATGACGGCGGCGGGCCCGATGTCGGTGGTGGAGTTGGATTGCTCCTCCTTGCCTTGCACGTCCACAAACGCTACCGGGCAAGCCTTGACGGGCCATACAAAGCCCTGCAGGTCATGCCAACCCAGTGGCGGAAGTCAGCTTCCCATGCGTCTAAGCGCCCCCTCTCTAACACAAAACTGTTGTGCATTCACCGCCGCGATGCCTTGAAAGCGTCAGCGCTTGCTATACCGTATGCTGTCCAATGCGTGGAGCTACTGGGTTGGACTTGATTGGAGAGGGATTGGATAGGGCGCTATCAGTATACGGTAAGTTATGACAGGTGTTGCAGCTGGCAAGGGACCAAGCATTCATACGCGCCATCCTCCACTGTGCCTGTAGCCTCTGAGATTGCCCTCCTGCTGGCTTGGCAACGACGTGCATCCCTGTACACATATGTTGTGCAGGGCTGCAGGCCACAATCGTGCATGATCGTGCATGATCGCATGCCCGCGTGATCACGCACCGTGGGTACAGGCTTGGAGGAGGCAGTGACTCCGTCCTTCAAGCGTCCTCCGTAAAACCATGATGAGGGGAAGGCGCTGATCGCTGGGTGCATGCGGTACTGCGTGTCCAGCAGCATGGGCAGTACGCCTGCGGTACAACGCCAGATCGCCAGCACAAACGAGTGTCAATTGTCCGACACAGCATACGTTGCCAATACACCACCAACACACAGCTGCAAGATCTGCATGCAACATCTGAGAGCGCCGCTCACTCGCTCAGCCTTGCAAGTCGCATCCCATGGCATGCGGTGTCCAGGAGTCTGAGTGTCCTGCACTTTCGCACCAGACAGATGGCGTACTGGATTGTGTACTGGTATCGGTAAGGCACACCCCTCACCGTTGCTGGCCACCCGTTCAAACAGCGTCACGTCCAGCGCATGCTCAAAGGCCTGCGCAGGGCACAAGGAAGGACATGTGCACAAGCAGCAAGTGGGTGCCGCTTCCGGCGCAACTTTTGGGCATAATCGTGCAGGACTCTCGAATTCCATGTGGCGTAAACCCCCAGTCTTCCAGCAGATTTCCTATGCCTAAGCACTCTGTCTTGCCAGGCTGACAGAGTGAGCCCTAACAGTATCCCCAACTGCCTTACATGATGCAAGTATGAAATCTTTGACCTGGTACGCCCACTACCATGTTGTGTGCGGTGCTGTTCCTCCCTCCCCCCCGCCCCCCCCCACACACACTCACCTCCGGGCTCAGGATGGTGGGCGGCAGCTGCTTAGGGTCGCCCGCCATGATGACGCAGTTGGCGCCAAGCGTCAGCGGCACCAGAACGGCAGGCTCCGTGGCCTGCGCGGTGCAGACGACGTTGCATGGGCATTGGGGAAGCTTGCATTATGAGCTGACACAGCCACCGGCTGTGTGAGTGGCGGCCATGGTCGAGTGCTGCACACACGTGCTGTGCGTGAGACCGCCTGGGTCACTCTGTTGACACGGGCTTTGAGCAGCCTGAGGATGTGCATGGGAGGCGTGGCGCATGTGCACAGGCAGAGTGTGTTTCTTGCGCATAAATGGCTGTAAAGAGGGGATACACGCACCTGGGACGCTTCATCAAGCACAACGCAGCGAAAGACCCTGCGGGTGTGAGGCAGTCACCAGCACACAGGTGGAGACGTGGCCTGCCAGACATTTGTGCTTAACAGCCGCTTATCATGCTGTGTTCATACGGGGCGCACAGGACGGCTAGAGGTGCAGCAACAGCAAGCATGCGTTTGAATGCCCAAAGGGCGAATCACGCTCCCGCTTGCGCGTCCACACTGCCAGAAATGTGCATGAACCAAACTAGGCCTCAAACATCCGCTGCGATGCATCAACTGAGCACTGCTTGCATGCACATGCTGCTAAACAGCTGCCTCGGCAGTACCTGTCCTTCAACACGTTGTCGCCAGCTCCAGAGCATGTCGCGCACACCACCTGCGGCAACACATACGCGCACACGGGAAGACCAGGGCATATGACATTAGCTAGGGCCGCGCATGCCAGCTCACGCGCTTTCGAGGTGTAAGCAACCTGCTCGCTGCATTTTCCATATGCGCAAGTGAGCAACGCTAAACGGTCACCCCTGCTCAACGCCATCAAAGCGCCTCCTGGGGCAGGGGCAGAATGAAGTGACGGCTATCACAATTCACTAGACAACGAGCGAGGCATGACCAGATCACGCTTCAGCTTGCTCACGCGGCTGCATGCGCTGAGCCCCTGTATGGCACGACGCGCGGGTCCTTACATGCGCTGCTGCCAGCACCTCCTTTGCCGCCTCCTTGAGCATGGTGTCTGCCCGGTTGAGGTCGGACTGCACCTCGCTGCGCGCAGACAGCCACAGCTCCTTGAGCTGCTGGGGGGACATCTCGGACAGCGCGCCGGGGCGGCGGGCGCCCACGCGCTTGGCGCTAGCGGCGGGGCCGCGGCTAGAGGAGGCGGACGGCGCTGCTGACGATGCGCTGTCGCCGAACAGCAACGGCTCCAGATCCTGCAGTGCGGGACGCGCAGTGCATGTATGGTATCACCCGCCCCACCAAGCATGCTTAACACAGGAGTACAGCAGGCCGAGCCGCACGCCAGGGAAATGTCCTTGGGCAGGCATGCGAACGGTGCATGAAGGCAAGGCAGGGGAGCATGCCCTGGGCCGATGCCAAAGAACACAACAGTTGAGGCGGTCGGAGACGGATTTGTGGCTTGTTTGGGCTCCTCATCCACGAGAGCTGCCTCCGCCCCTCGCTGCACGCATGTGCGACAGTCCTTGCGCATGCTGACTCAAATCCACCAAACCGCTTTCTCCATGCCCGCAATTTTGAAGCGAATGTGAAATCAAGCATAGTATGCTGTATGCTGAGCATGCGCTGTAGCGTACCGCGCGAATGGCCTCCATGCGTTGCTCCGCACGCGCCCGCAGCTTGAGCGCCTCCCTGCCCCCTTCCGTGGCCTCCGCCTGGGCCTCCATGGTGAGGTGTCGCAGCGAGTCACGCACCTGCGCCATGCCATGGCGGCGTGCCGGGCCACGCAGCGGCAGCGCGGTGCATCACACATCAGTGCGCCATGCCATGCCATGCTGCGTCACACTCTATCGGAATGCCTCACTGTGGCACTGCAAATGTGCAGTGCCGCCTGAATGCCAAATCCGGATTGTCACTGTTCAGCCGAGCACTATGCGGGGTCAGCCAGGCATTGCCCCAGACACGCGCGGTTATTCCGGATGCCTGCAAGTAGCGCGCTCATCGTCCGCAGGGCTGATTGGTAAAAGCATCCACAAAGAACATCAGGAACGTTGCTGTTTGAGACCCCGTGTCCATGCCCACATGCATCAGCCGCTCCTCTGTACTGGCCCCTCTTTGTGCGGTGTGGCCATCATCACCGCCACAAACCCGCAATGCTGATGCTGCCAGCGCACCTTGGCCGGCGGCCCCACCCGCACAGTGCGTATGCCTCTCGCGTCCAGCCCCTCCACTAGGTTGTCCACCGCAGCGTTGGTGCCGGCGCACGCCAGCAGCGGCCCTGACGCCAACCAGCGCTCCGGCCGGGCGCTGTTGGTGGCCACCAGCACCTGCGCAGGCAAGCATGCATGCATGCATTGACGGGCGTGTGTGAGAGAGGCAGATAGAGAGGGATTGTTACAAGAGGTATAGCCTGAGGCTCAGCCTGTATGAAATTCAGTGGAGTTGTATGTTCCCGTGGCACGTAGCTGGAGAGGCGGTGTCGTGCATGGCTTTGGCGGGCGAATGAGCAAGCCGCTGTGTCAAGTGGCTCATGAACCGGCTCTTGATGGTATGCGGGTCGCTCGGCATGGAGGACGTGCATTCTGTGAAACACAAGGCCCTGCCCACGCTACTTTGCACATACTGCCTGCCCGAGCCGGAGCCACATGCACGCGTGCGCACGTCATGATAGATGGGTTTGAATCTTCAAGCCATCTTCCCTGTCCTTCCGGAGCGCGTCTTATTCATTGAAACACAGTCGAGCACACACACCTGCCATACTCCTCGCTGACACGCACCTGCATGAGCGCCAGCAGCGTGCGCGTCTTGCCGGTCCCGGGCGGCCCTTGCCACAGCGTGAAGCGCCGCACCAGCGCCTCCGCCACGGCGCGGCGCTGACTGGTGTTGAGGCCCTGCAGGCCTGCCAGCGCAACCTTGGCATCCTCCCGCCACGACTTCTGCATGTACAAATGGCCCACGCCCATTTTCGCTTTAGGCTCGTTTACGCTTGGAGGTTCGTACCATGGCCCAATACTCCCCTCTGGATGAGGGCCGCGTCTGATACCTCAGTCAGCATGCACCAACTGCATGTGCGTGAGTGCTGGCAAATTTGCGTAGTGGCATGGCGTCGTCATGCATAGAGGCGCAGCATCGCCATGTTGAGAGAGTGAGTGCGCATGCATGGTGGCGCCATACGATTACGCGATCGTACAGGAACAAACTGCACAGCCCAAGAGATTCGCAGCACCGGCAGCTTGCAAGCAAATACCTCATCACAACCTCACAACCAAGCTCAGATCTTCAAGACCATTAGCGTCACTTGCCTCTGCCGCCCAAGGAGCAGCCTGCTCCGAAACCTGCGCGCTGGCTCTGTTGCCCAGCACGATGGACCTCACCGCCCGCTCCGCTGTGCTGTCAGGCTCCGCCCAGGAGGTGAGCCGGTTGAGAGCCTCCAGCTGGCGGCGCGTGGTGGCGTCCTGCGCGCTCTGGTCAAGCCGCCATCTCAGGCCTGCGTGCGCGCAAGCATGTATGTGTGCACGGGGCATGACGCGTGCCGGGGCCGGAAAACAAAGTACCAGTGGGACAGGCTATGTCGGTGCATGGCATGGCAACTGATGCACTTGCGTGCGTACGTGAGTATGCTGGAAGAGCCACATGCACACACACGCATCTGCATCTGCACGTGCGCCCCCCCC
>BDDA01000611.1:0-18519 GCA_001662385.1 Chlamydomonas asymmetrica
AGCAGAGGCGGGGAGCAGCAGCTAGAGGGCCAGGAGGGGGAAGCTCCCAGCTGCCCCCCTGGCCCTCCCCCTAGGGGGTAAGGGGGGAACAGGGGGGAGCAGCAGGTGGAGGGCCATGGGAGACCAGCGGGAGAAGGGGGGAAAGCAGCGTGGAGGCAGTAGGGGGAGGGTCAAGGCGCCGGGAGGAGGGGGGGAGTTAGGGTCACAGCGTAAGGGCTGCATGTGGGGGTTGAAGGGAACAACAAAGAATGCACCAATGCATTTGAGAATGCATGCACCAATTACAGCATACTGCATTCGTGTGTCATGCAACAAGCAACTTGTAAGGCAGCATGCTACATACATTGTTGCATGTATGCTCACTCAGGTGTATTAGCGTGTCATGCAAGACGCAACTCCAGTGTATGCTGAGATGCTCACTCCTGTGTATTGGCATGTCAAGCCACTCCTGTGCATTAGTGTGTCATGCAACAAGAAACAAGCAACTCATGTGTTTTTCCGGCCTTCCCTGCTGGTTCATGCAGGACATCCTAGCGCCCGGCGTCAACGTCTTGGCGGCGGTTGGTGCGCTGGCGGAGGACTTTTACTCAGGTACCTCCATGGCAGCGCCACACGTCGCGGGCATCGCCGCCCTCATCAAGCAGGCGCACCCCAACTGGAGCCCCATGGCCATCAAGTCAGCGCTCATGACCACCGCTGGTCCCACCGTCAATGACACCCTCTACACACCTTCAGACCGAGGAGCAGGACATGTGTCGCCTGCCGCCGCTCTCAACCCCGGCCTGGTATACGACTCGGGCCCAGACGACTGGGAGCTATTCCTGTGCAGCCAAGGCATATCGAAGACGCCCGCCGCCTGCCCCGCCAAGTGCGCTGCTACGGACCACCCGCTGATTTGCAAGTATGCTAGTGACCTCAACCTGCCTTCTATTGCGGTGGGAAGTCTCCTCACTTCCCGCGTGGTGACACGTACCGTGACCAATGTTGGCAAGGTGGCCGCCACCTACACCGCCACCGTCAGCGGTCTGCCCGGCATCAAGGCCGTGGTCAAACCCGCCACCATGACAATTGCACCTGGGGCGTCCAAGACGTTCACCGTCACATTCACACACTCCAGCGCACCAACTGGCGCGTTCGTGTATGGGGCGATGACCTGGACCATGACCGCTCCGGAACCAAAGAGCGTCACTGTGAAGATCCCGGTCGCGATCCGGCCGCAGTGGGGAAGCATTCCGACAACAGTCACCGTCAACGCGTCCTCGGATGACGGCGCAACGACCAAGGTGTCCCTGCCAGTCAGTTTTGGTGCATCCTTCAGTCACTTCAACGCCAGGGCATATGGGCTGGCCCTGCCCATTGTGCTGTCCGGAAACGTGTGGCTCGATACTCAGGGCATCAACGTCAGCGCCGCCGCTGCAGCGAGCAAATCGCCAATCATTCCCTCGGATGACAGCCCGCAAGCTGCTGTGTCTCTCCCTGACTCTCAGCGCTTCTCGTTCTCGTTCGCCGCTAAGCAGAAGGTCGTCGCGCTGCGAGCGGCGCTGTACGATGAAGATATCGCAACGGGATCAAATCTGGATCTCATCCTGTACTACGCAGAACAGCCAGGTCTCGGCCCCGAAGATGACGCAGATGCAATGCTGGACGCCAGCCTCCACGCCAACTCGGAGGAGCAGGTATCGGTGGTTGACATGAGCGGGCTGGATGGCACATATACCGTTGCAGTCCAGGCGTCAAGCACCCCACCGTCAGGTGCGAGCTTCAGCCTATACGTGTGGGTGGTGTACGCGCAGCCCACAACTGGCATCAAAATCACGTCTGTGCCGAAACCGTCAACGACCAAGGACGGCAAGAAGGGAACCGTGAAGGCGCTGGTGGCCGATGTGATGCCTGGCGTGCAGTACACTGGCTTGGTCGAGTATCGGGCTGGCAACACCTTCCTGGGTGCAACGCTTGTGGAGGTGCAGGGCGTGTAAGCAGCTGTTACGCCTCCATGCGTTGTTGCCACCCATTTGTCAAACAGTCGGACAGTAAATGCATGGCAGATGCATGGCGATAAAAGCTCGACATGTGCAGTACAATATACATTACACATTGTCCTGTCAGGTGCTTGATGTGTCGGTTGCATGTACACTTTGGGCTGTTGCGGGGTATGTACCCGATCACGTATTGAGGATCTGCAGGCCTCAACCAGCAATTTCACACACGATAGCATACCAACGCTGCGATCATTCCACAGCCGAAACAATCGTTGGGGGTGGCTGCTCGGTTGTGCACTTGCATGCCGTAAGCACCTTGACGGCATCGCGTACCGAATGGGTGTGAGCACTTGTATCACTGATCAGGCAACGTGTGATCGCCCCTTATCCTACGCTCTTTGCATGGCCACCTGCGCTGGGACACCACAGCACGCGCTGCATCTTATCAACCCATACATCGACTGCGAATGCCATGCGCACAACAATAAGCCTTGATTTTGCCCAGTTTGGTTTGCTGATGCCGTTGCTCCGATGCCGTTTGGACTTTGGAACAGTTTTACCAGTTTGGACCACTGATCACGCGTCGCACTGTCCTGCCCACCCCCACAGCTCACCATCCTCCATGCGATGCAATAAACCTGCTGTATGCGCTTTTGACGCACACGCGAGCAACGATTCCCCAACCCCACATCGCACTGTGGTGACCATTGGTTCCCTGCAGTGACCACCCCACATCGAATTTGGGGTGACCGCTGCCGTTGTCCGCTAGGCACAGTTGTGGCTTTACCGGTAATGCTCTAGACCTGGTGTTGCTCCTGCATGCTTTCCCCACACATGGATTGCCTGCACTGCATGGCCCCATGGGAGTCACACTATGAATGTGGCCCCACGGGAACTCTTTCTGACGCATGGATTGCATGTGCAGCGCTGGGTTGGGGCTGGGGCCAGCACCTTGGGGACGGCATGCAGCCACCTAGCACAATCTGGACGTGTGGCGTGCGTGAAACACGTGACATGCACAGGCCCCTGCTGGACCTAAACCTTGTCAACCGTGACCTCTTCAAGAGCGTCAAGCAGCAACGCTTCCAACTCATAAACCTGATAGATCCAGCCACACTAAGAATGCACGGAAGCTCTGTGAAGCGCCATCTCGTGGACGTTATAGCAAACGAAGGAGCTGCTAAGCACAGCTAACCAGCAAAGGTGCAGCAACACAGGTGCACCTCGTTTGTGGCCCTGCGAGGGGGCCTGGGCCATGCAGGGGCCTGGGCTATGCCACTGACTCAAGCATACTGACTCATGCGTATGCAGGCCGCCAACGCAGACTGCATCGCTGGGAGGTGGTCCACAGGGTTTGGCTGTGCCCGCCATCCTGTATGGAAAGCACCAGGCAGTGGATGCGGATGAACTTGAATGGGGCAGGCCATTCCTGGATGCCTTTTGGTCTGGTGGCGGATCGAGACCGCCATGTGCTCTGCGAGACGAGGTCAATGAAGGACTGATTACACAGCTCACCCTTCCAGTGTTTAGAACAATTGAGATGCCTGCATAAACGACTTTGCCCAACTTGCAACTTTGACTTGGACTGCTCAGTTTTTATGTGAAAAGCCCTCGCTATTCAGCCATGACCCAACCTGTACCAACCGTTTAGTTTGCTGTGCACCGATGAGCAGCTTTGTCAGCTGCCCCTGTTGTGGGCGGCAGGTTCACATAGCGCTGCTGTCCATGCACCTGGACTGCGATCATCCGCCTGCCAAGCGTCAACGGCTGCAAGGAAAACATGACGCACAAGACCGTCCTGGGCACAGCGGCCTTGCACTGCAGCAATCCTCCCCACAACCGACTGTGCCTATCAGCAACAGTAAGGACCACCAAGCCAAGCACCAGGCTCCCCAGTGACAAGAAGGCATCCTGTTTGTCACTTGATGTGTTGCTTCTGTAAATGCCCATCGATGCCCAATACTGTTGCATCACGCAGGTGGTGTGTTGCGGTTGTCACACACAGCAAGGAGCTGTCAGGCAGGTACTCAGCAAGCTGTTCGCGCCAGCACGGACGACAATCTTGGACCCCAGCAAAGTTTGGGAGGCAAACCTGCAGCGACGCGGTTGCAGCTTTCCACCAACGTGCAACAAAAGCAGACACCAGCCCCTTTAGCGCAAGTGGTACTGTCCCACAAGACTGCGGTGGCGAAGGCAAGGACACGCAGTAGCCGGCTTGAGTATCATTTGGATGCGTCCGAGCTGCAATCCGCTGGACCGTTCGAACTTGTGACCAACGTCCTGCCAATGGAACTAGCAAACACGCTGCTGCATGTGAGTTTCTGCTAATCAACAGCCCAAGGCGCCTGTTCGGTGTCTTATGCCCGCTCACACGCTAAAATCGAGCAGGTGCATATCATCAAGGGGTGTGTGTGAGCGTACCAGTAGTCACATGTACATTGTACACATGCAGGAGTGCCTGGAGCAAGCGGCGACGTGGGCACAGACTCAATGGTGGGTGAATACTTGGGCTCCCGTGGTACCTCGGGGCCATGCAGTGTGCATGTGCGTCAAGGGTGGGTGCACACTCCTGGCGTGTTCACATGGCATGGCCCCGTCACTCAGAAGGTGCACAACACTTGTTTGGCATGGCTGTGTCGCCTTCTTCATCGCCTGCCGCTCCCGCAGGTTCATCGGCGGCACGCTGAGGCAGCAGCACCGCAGGAACACAGCCTTCATCCTGGACAACACGGCTTGCTACCATCCACACCAGGTGGGGGTACCGTGCGACGTGCCGCTGGGCACAGCGCATTCATGATGAAATCTGCCTTCGATTCCGCGCTCGTGTGTTCGACGGGAAACCCTTGCTAGGTGTATGTATGTGTGTGTACCCGTCTGCTGCCATGCACTACCCTCCCTTGCCGTATGACACCAACGCCGCGCATTGCTGGGTATGACCACTGCCCCTCCCTCGTGCATTGCATCCTGCAGGCCGACGTTGGGGTTGGCGGAGCCAGCAAGTCGCCGCCGCCGCCGCAGCAGCAGCAGCAGCAGCAAGTCCAGGCAGCAGCAGGGCAAGGCAGCACAGCGGACGGTGAGGGTTTGGGCGACGGCGCTGGCGCGAGCCAGCCTCGGCGCACACCCACACCCAGCATGGCGGCGGCGGCGCGCATCGTGCAGGGCGTGGTGGCCTCCAGGCAGCAGCAGCGGCGCCAGCAGCAGCCCCACGCACACCATGGGTGAGAGACGTGTGCTTGACGCTCGGCGGTTGGCGTTTGCGCTCACTGGGTTTGGGTGTGAGCCAGCACACACGCGTAAGAAGCACAGCAGCGACCTTGATTGCACCTCGGTCTTGGCTTTACCGTGGCTCTGATGCAGCAGACGAGGTGCTGAGCGTGGCTGCGTGGGCTGTGGTGCTGAATGAATGCAGGCAGCGCACTGTGTGGCCACGTCAGCATGCTTGCAGGGTGGTCTCGATGCGATGCTGGCAGGCGCACGCGGGTTGGTGCTTGGCTGGATTGCTCTCGTGATGTGGGGTCTCAAGGCTTCCCAACGCACGCTGATGCTGCTGATCTATCATATTTGAGAATGTCACGGGGCACCTGCATGTGCACAGGTCTCCATTTGTGCCAAGCTACGTGCTTGCGAACTATTATAAGGATGAAAACGATTGCTTGGGCCCGCACTCAGGTGGGTCGCAGACGTAGCTGCAGGCGCTCCTGACGCTTGATGGCTGAGTGCCTGACCGACCTCTGGCATTAACCACCAGCTTTAATGATCGCTGAATCTGGCTGGCCTTAGGGGCCAGTGGCCTTACGCCGACTGCGCCTTCAGCGTGAATCCACATCCATCTGCCAGTGAATCATGCATTTATGCGTCTGCGGGTCCTGCGGTGTGTGCTCCGCAGATCGCCTCACGACGCTGGGCCCATTGCCGGTTATCGCCAGCCTTTCGCTGGGCGCGGCACGAACCTTCCGCGTCAAACCCATCGCGCGGTTTTTCACCAGCAGCGTCAGCGGCGGCGGCAGCAGCGGCGGCAGCAGCGGCAATGGCAGCAGCAACGGCAGCGGCAATGGCAGTGGCGCTGTGCCAGGCCTCCAGGAGCCAGCAGGGGCCGGCGCAAGAGCTGGCAGCATCTCCCATGCTGGCGATGAGGACACGCTAGCGCGATTTCACTACCCCAAGGGCAGCGGAATCGGAGGTTCTGATGGTTGTGTGGCTGTCGGCAAAAGCGATGGCCGCTGCGTAGACGATGCTGCAGCCGCCAACCACAGCACAGATCAACATGGTGTGAACAACAGCGCGGGCTCAGACATTGCCGGCGTACCTTCCAATGGCTCATGCATGGTGGCGGAAGATGCGTCCGTGAGCTCCAGGGGTGGTGCTCGGGCCAGCAACACAAGCGGCGGCGGCAGCGGTGCGAGCCTGGCGACTGGCAGCGACGGTGGCAACAGTAGTGGCGGCATGCGGCGGGGCGTGGTCCTGCAGCCGGATGACATCACCAGCATCGACATCCCGCTGGCGCACAACTCGCTGATCATCATGTGGCCTCCAGCTCAGGAGGAGTGGGAGCATGAGGTGTGCGCGTGCATGGTGACCGCTTGCGACGTGGCGGGGGTGTGATGATGGAGAGCTTGCCGTCAGCACGTGCACTGCTTGGGCTGTGCCGTTGCAGGAGGCTCATTAGTGTGCAGCCTGGCAAGCAACGTGTTGTGTTGCCAATGCGGTTGTGTACTGTGCTCCCAACTTCCTGGCTGTCATTCCTGCCCCATGCATGATCCCCGCGTTTGGGCTCAGGAGTGTGCAAATCATGCGACATACGCCGCCACATGCACGCTGCTCAAGCCCCGCCTGCGTGCTGCATCCACATGCTGCTCCTATGTGCACGAGTCCGAGTGCAAGGCGCATGCGCTCACTTCCTCACCTGCTGCTGCTGCCCTGCCCTGGTATAACGCTGTCCGCCTGCCTGGCAGGTGCCCAAGGGCGGCCTCATCCGACGCCACCCAACTGCCGGCCCCCAGCGCATCAACCTCACATTCAGGCAGCTCAAGCCAGAGTGGGCAGACCGCGTGCCGCAGTGCCATTGCGGCCGCCCCGCCATCGTGCGATGCGATCGCCCCCGCCGCTCCACCCCCGTCATCACCGCTGGCCACAACACCAACACCATCACCCGTGCGCTTGGTGTGCATGGCGCGGTCGCAGGCGCCCCGTCCCCCAGCCCGCTGTACCCCTGCCATGCGCCCGCCTCCAATGCTCCATCCTCACACTTGTCCCTCTCCGCTGGGTCCAAGGCGGCCTTACCTGCAATGCAGCGGCGGCTGCTGCAGCAGACAACAGTGCATCGTGAGGCCACCGCTGCCGCCGCTGCTACGCGGCACACCTACACATACACCTGCGATAACAGCGCTGGCACCCAGACCTGCGGCTTCAGGCGGCCCGTCGATCTGGCATCAGTGCAGCAGGCCATGGCTGCGGCTGGGGGTGCAGAAGCTGCAGCGGTAGTGACGGTGGAGCCGACTGCACAAGCTGCTTGTGACGCTGCTGAGGCAGACGCAAAGGCGGGAACAACATCAGCGGGATGAGCACGCCCAACTAGGCAGGGCCTCCAGCGCCTGATCTGTTGGCTGAGCATATGTCCGCGGCGCAACAGAGACCGTGTTGGTTTCAATTCTGTTCTTGCATTGCTGCTTCGCTCAACACGGCTGCTGCTGTTACTTCGAAATTGCGCGCGCCCGGTGCGGTACGCTGCGAAGCGAAGGGAAAGGAGCTTTGCGGGTGTTTGCTTCCACAGCATGTAGATAATGCCAAACGGGCGGAATGATAGCAAAAGCACTGAGCCGAATGCGGCATGGTGTTCTAATCCTGCCTGCGCAGGTTTTTTGGTAATGTATGATCAAACGGGCGGGGCAGCTTGGAATTTCGGCTTCATCCTCTCAGTACATTACATGCAATGTTCAAAAACACGTAATGGCTGCATACCATTACGTGTGATGCATCCTGACTAGTAAAACTGTTGTGTACGGCATGTGTAAATCGTGAGGAGAGCACCCACAGAACCGGAGCACCCAACACTGCCAGGAGCGCAGCGCAACCGTGCTCATACCAGCGCATCAACTCTAGGCAACAGCCGCGGTTGCATGCTCGTGGCATGGCTTGCGCCTGGCGATCAGTCCCTTGCGAAAAAAATGTTGCAGCTGTGTCGTGGGGCGCGCGTGGGGATGGGGACTTGTTCAGGGCTTGGCGGGGATCCACACCTCGTTGTGGCGGTTGAGCAGGCGGAACGGCGAGTCGTAGCCGGCAGAGTAGAAGTATGAATAGTCATAGTCCTGCACCTTGGCCTCATCCAGTACATCCAGTACCTCCTGCGCGCGCTTCAGCACCTTCTCCTGCGCACACACACACAATACACGACCCCAAGGCCGCACAGCAGGCAGCAACACACAAAGCACAGGTTGGTACTACACTTGGTGGTGTGATGGACTGCTGCGATAATGTGTAAGGCCAGCGTGGCGGCGTGGTTTTCCCATACGACAAGCGAGAGCAGGGAAGGCAAACGAGAGCAGGGAAGGCAAACGAGAGCAGGGAAGGCAGATTACAATGAGGAGGCAAAGCCGCCACCTCAGGCTTCACTTGCCTGCGAGGTGTATCCCGGGTAGGACAGCACGTAGTACGACGCGGCCGCGTCGTCGCTGATGTACACGTCCTTGTTGGTGGGCGCAGGGGGGCCGTCCTTCTGCAAGCAGCAGTACCGCGACATGCACACACACCACCTTCAGATCGCTGTTCGATTTGCGGCAGCTGCCAGATCAGCCCACACCTCCATTGTCACATGCAGTTTCTATCCTTACGCGCATGCACCCTGCATGGCCCCACGGGAATCACACTGCATAGCCACACGGGCGCCTCTTGCTGACACATGCATCGCTGAGCATGTTATGCCGTACAGCAATGCAGCCAGACAATACAGTGCCGTCCATCCCCCTCCCCCAAAATGCAGTCCCCACAGCTCCATGCACACCACAAATGCATTCAGTCCACCGTGCATGTTGAGTCTGAGAGCAGGCAGCCATTGGCGCGCATGCTAGGACTCCATAGGCGCCCCAGACCAACCCCACATCCACTCATATGCACACATACAAAGGGCATGCATGTGGAACGTGAGCGGCGCTCACCTGCAGTCCGAACGGGACGAAGAAGGACACGACGAAGGTCGACGCGCAGGTGGGGCCGGGGCCGGGGATGAGCTTAACGCGCACGGGCGCGGTCATCGGGATGGTCGTCTCCTCCTCGTTCTCGCCTCCGATGTACTTGAACAGGCGCTGCAGCAGAGGCAGCAACGGGAGGGCGGGGAAGCACAGTTGGCACCGGACGTGCTTCTAGTCACGTAGGTGTCAGGGTTGAGGTTCTACCGGTATCACATGAAGTGTGACTCCTATGGGGCCATGCGGTGTGCGGAGCACCGAGTGTTGGGTATGGGCACTAGCGTTTGGAGGTGCGTTCTGCGTTCCCATACCAAGCCAATGTCTTTGTCAGGCAGCGGAGCTGAGGGCTAGGGGTGAACGCCTAACCGTCGGTTGAAGGGGCCCTGCAAATATGAACTACCCGCTTACCCAATACATGTGACAGTGCATGTGCTGTGGACTACACATGCACCTTCCTTGACACGGGCGCTCACCCAGAATCCCTTGCGGACCGCCTCATCGTAGCTGGCACCCGTCACGTTGGTAGATACCCACAGAGCTGCAACAGTAGCGGTACACAGCAGTATCAGTGCACACAAAGCTCAGCAACCAGCTTCACTGAGGGGCTACGCCAGCCCACACTGGAGGCGAACAAATCAACAAAGGTTCGGTTTCGGGGTGTGGGTGTGTGGAGGACGGTCCGCTCTGGGCAGCTCCTCAGGCACAGCAAGCCCGGGCAAAACACAGACGTTCATCACTCACCAGGGTCGTACTTGCGCAGCTCCACATCCCCTTCCTGTCCGACCGTCGCCACAACCGAGTAGATGGGGCTGCGGGCGCATACACAGGTAGATGACACCGTTGCGTCAGCGTATGTGGCCCACTCATTCGCTGTGCAAACGTGGGGTGGACTGAGGTCAACACTGGCCCCAGCAGGTTCAGAGTGGGATGTGCTGTCTTGGGTTGTGCGGCCAATCAGATTGAACCACTGTGGCATTTTGTGCGGCGGGGGCCCGTCACTCACCAGTCGAGGTCGTGGCAGAAGGGCGGGATGAAAGTAGGCACAGCAGCGGTGATGTCACCACCCTTGGAGATGCTCTTGTCGGTCCTTATGGCGCTGGCAGTGATCACAGCACCAAACAACGCCAGGAGCACAAAGTGGGCGTATGCCATCGTGAAGGAGGCGTTGGAGCTGTTGGTTGCAAAGGCTTGGACAAAGTGAAGCAGTTCCAGTTGTGATGAACAGGATGGGAAGCTCGGAGCCTTTTGGCAGGGCCACGCACTGCCAGGACCCAAGCTCAGGCTCAGCATCGCAGCCAAGGCATCCCCCATACATCACACTTCACCTTCAGGGTATTGGCATGGGGGCCTGCGGCCAGCTCACACAGTACATACACCTTTCCACCTTTTGAGGCCAACCCTTGCAGTCTGAACATGCTTTTTCCAGCCTGAGCGCTTGTCGTATCGCGTTCAAACTCTTGACCAGGCGAAATGACGCTTTGGACGTTAGTTCAGGTGCGTTACCTTGTCACTCACTGAAGTGTATATTCCAGGTACAACTTGAGCGCATACAGTGTAACGGCAGTGCGCTTCCTGGACTTTTTCACAGGCCGTGTTGATGATGACGAACGGCGTAGCGGTTCTAAACAACGACAGGTTTCTTGAAAAGCGTAAGCAATTGTATTGTGCTCACGATACTGCTGTTTGAGGCATGCGCGCGCAGAATGCCTTGGTTTGCGCTCAGCACCAGCACCTCACTTGCTCCTCACATGACTGTGTTTGGTTTGCGAGCGCAGGTGGTTGGGGCTTTTCACAGATGCAGCAATCAAACTCCTTGAAAATGTCCATAATTGGCGGGATACATGCAGCTCAGTATTTCCGCGGTGGGTATACGCAAAGCATGCCCGCTGCAAAGTTTGCCCCGGTCCGATCGAAACAGCAATGCTAACACAGACCCCGAATATGACTTATGTATGTGCAGGGATACTCGTGCCAATCAATATCATAGTGATATTTGTCAAGCTGCTCTTTGGGTAGGACTTATGATCCTTCCAACGGAATCTGGCAGCAGCGTGACTTGCAATTGTCAAAGCACAACAAGTCGTCGTGTGTGGACAACGCGACAGCAGGCGTGGTGGGGCTATCCAGGGCAGTCAGTGTGCGCTGGCCTATGTGTGGCCGAGCCAGCGCACGCGCACGGCTTGAGTGCGTGCTGTTGGTCTTGTCAGGAGCTGGTTCTGGGCACGAACCAACGGATGAGCCACGAATGAGAAAAACACGACATACCTCGGAACAGTACCTACATTGCATTATGCGTAGCGCTCTGCTGGTCATCATGCATAGCAGTGCTCGCTAGGCACTTGCATTGCCTGCACGCTGGTCCGGCAGTCCAGACATCCAAGCATGCTTGCGACTGGTTGGAATGCCATCACGTTGCATAGAACACATCTCGGAAAGGTCGCCCACGTCTGGCTGCTCCTGGCCCGATGACGGCCACCTACGCCATGTGCATACATCACACCGCCACCTGCCGTTCCTGCGTGACAGCATGACAGGGTGAATGCCGGCGATGCGTAACGTCAATCTAGATCCTCATTGCATTACCTTGGCATTGGCATTATGAGCACCACGCATGTGCATCCGAATGCTGCATGCCGCTTGCCATTGCGCCCGAGCCTGCCATGCCCATGCTACTGCTCGCATTTGCTTCACGTACGAGGTACCGCCGCATCCGTATGTAGCGCCATGCTGCCTTCATGGCTTGTCCACCATGCACACTGCCATGCAGGATGCATGTGAATGCGTGCTTTGGCATCCTGTGATGATGGAGCCCTACGTCCCCTAGGGCCATGACAACCCTGTCCCAACACAACCAGGCGCATGCCTCGCTGTGCCCAAGGGTGTGTTGCGCGGAGTCGCAGAGAGCATGCACCAATGCACCATGCAACAGTGCCCTCGGAGCCATGCCCTATAGTAACATGGCTCTCCAGCCGTGGTGATGACCATGTCACCATGTGTGCTCATAACGCCCAGTGCTACCCAGGACAAGTGCTCCTGAGAGGGAGGGATTGCCCAAGCAAAAGGCTTACAAGTTACAACTGGCCCCTTGTCAAAATTCAAATGTATGTGTCAGGCCATTCAACTGCTTGGAGAACCCTGCATGAGTTTTGTACCGTCCTGACTCCTGAGGGTGACGTGGTGGAGCGAGCAAGTGCCCAATTTCCGGAGTTTGGCTACCTCCTTGCCTGCAGGTCAGAGTCGTCCAAATGTAGGCATGCCAGTGTGCCAGTTGTGTTGGAGAGCCGGTTTTTTCACATGCCGGATCGGTACTCCCACACCATCAGCATGGTTGATGGTGAAGGGTTCAGGTTACCAGGGAGCCAACACTGGATACACTCAGTGCGCTCCAGTATGGCTGCCAGCATCCAGTGTCATCGCGCACACACAACGCCTGCTCTTATCTACGCGCACATCACCAAGGCAGAGGACACCTGCTGATGACCATGATGATGCAAACGGGCATAGCAGCTGCGCCAGTAAACCATGTGCGTGACGATCGGCAGCAGCTGTTGCCGTTTTGACAGCACAACAACAAGCCGGACAAATTTTGGGTTGATGGCAGAACGTAATCCACAGCATGCAGTTGGGACATGTTAGTATGGCACGTGGCAGGCTACCGTTATCAACAGTACAGTATGTCCCTGCTTCAGCTGTGCTCAGGCTGGCTGAGGCTTGAAAAGCGCAGGAGGGCAGCGCTTGCCCGGCTCCAGTAAGTCCAGCCTTGTCAACTCGTCTCTCGTGTCATTAACTACCTGGAAGGACAGCCACATGCAGTGTTACCCCAGGAAAAACACATGCCGAACTCAAGTGCAGCCCTGAACACGGTGGACGCACACGTTCAAGATTGAACCCAACCCGCACCAGTCAACAGTTTACAAACCCAGGATGCTCTCACGAAACCATTGTATCTAACCCTTGTTATCACACTCCTGCGTAGGGGCTGCAAACAGCAACAAGCACCGAGGGCTTTCAGGGATATGGAGTCGAAGCAGGCGACATGGACTAGGCATGTAAGGCCAACGCAAAAGCACATACGGTAACTGCCATACCCGGGCGCTTGATTAAACGCTCAGAATGTGCAAGGAACTCCGGGTCTGTGTCACGCAGCTTATAGTGTGCATCTGCACGCAGATGACGCCAGTGCATACGACGTCAGGCATGCCAACCTTTCATAGGGTTCAGCAAAGGTCAAAGGCCTCCTGAGGAGTACGAAGAGAACCCCGGGGCGGGGGGGAGGGCGGGGCCCCACTGCAGTTTCGCTTACCAATGCAGGCGTCTCTGAACTCGATAAGTCATCCTCGGCCACACCGGCGTTATGTTTGAACTGTAGCTGGGTAACGCCGGGCGAGACACGCTCACAGTACGGCATATATTGATATATAATACCCATTCATAGAGCCAAGTTGCGCGGGTGCATGGGCTCCGGACCCAAGCGCAGGCAATCCTTGCCGCTATTAGGTCATTCACGCTTATGAGCTTCAGCTCTGCCTCGACCTGCTCGCGCGTGGGCTCTTTGAGATACATCTTCTCTGGATTCACCACCACCACTACGGGCTTAACAAGCTGGAGCTTGTGCTGAACGTTCTGCGACATGGTGCACCAACACTACACTGGGCGCGGTCGAGGTCCAGGTTCGCATACGCCAGCTGTTCAACGCCGGCAGTTCAACTCTGGCAGCGCGCCTTGCAAGCACAAGGGGGGTCATGCGTGGACTACGCAGCAGCAAGCTCGGTGGGCTATCCAGAGCAGTCAGTGTGCGCTGGCCGAGCCAGCGCAAGCGCACGGCTCGAGTGCGTGCTGTTTATATAGCTAGTTGTGGGCACAACCCAACAGCACACCGAGAGAAAACACGCCGCTCCAGAACAGTACCTACACTTCCATTTGCTTAACGCTCTTCTGGTCATACGCCGCCGCAATCCTTGCTAGCATCTTGCACTTTGGTGTGGATTCGACAAGGATGTACACGGAAGAGTGACGCACATGACATGCAATCCAGACACCCGAGCCTGGCTGTGCTTGCCACTGGTTGGAATGCCATCGTGTTGCATAGAACGCATCTCTGAAAGGGCACCTGATGTCTGGCTGTTCTTGACCCGACGACGGCCACCTACGTTGCGTGTATGCATCGCGCCAGTACCGCATGCCGTTCCTGCGTGACTGCATGACAAGATGACTGCCGACGATGCATGAACGTCAGTCTCAATCCTCGCTGCGTTACCCTGGCATTGCTATGAATACCACGCGTGCGCATCCGGATTCTGCATGCTGCTCGTCATTGCGACTGGCCTGCCATGCTCATGCTACTGCTTGCATTTGCTGGATGAATGTGGCACCGTCGCATCCGTATGAGCGCCATGCCCCTTCATGGCTCGCCTGCCGCGCACTGCCATGCATGACGTATTCGCATGCCTGCTGCATCTGGTGACCCGATGTACCCCGCTAGGTTTTGTAGAGCCAATAGGCGTCTCGGAGCGTAATGTAATCATGGAAGCGCTTGATGCAAGCTTTCCCTGGAACCGCCACCGTTTTGGGCTTCTTAGGCTGGAGCTTGCATGGAATGTTCATGGACATGTGCAGGCACTGTTGGACTGCATCCATCACGCTGGTAGAGGGGCATGCTCATGCGATGTGACCGAGTACGCAGGGGTAAGAAGCTTGCGGGTGCATTACAGCAGGACGTCGAGGGCACGTTTGCCACAACAGCACTGGTGTACACGCGCGGCCTGAAGGCACTGTTGCCAGCAGACCTAGTGCGTGAAGAGTGCCTGACGCCTGGCAATGCAAGGGCAAGACAACGACACTTGCAATCAACACATTAAAAAAAAATAGTGACAAGCTGACAAGCCCCACCGTAAGCCACTGGCAAGAAAGCCGAATGCGGGGAGGGTGTACGTGTGGGGGGGATGTGGGACGTGCGGCATGTCTACCGCTGGCTTGAGAATGAACCTGGCAAGGTTGTTCAACTTTGCTGTATGGATTCAACTTCTCGCAGCCCCAGCTCAGCGGCAGGCGCGCAGTGTACCATGGTGTGTTTATGTGCCGGCCGGCAGCAGGTGCAGCAGTTAACTGCACAGTTTCCAGGCTGCCAAAAAGCAGGCATCTCCAATAGGTTGGATCAGAAGCCGCCAGGGGCAATGCCAAGTGTGTGCGCGCTCCCATGAACCCTGGCACATTTAGGGTATGCCCGGTTAGTGCGGCAGAGTGTGCCGGCAGGAGGAGAGGTTTCATGGCAGCCCAAGGCAAGCGCAACGCCTGTCTGGAAAGGCAATGAGCAGTGAACATAAAGACATGTGAAGAGCCGTCAGACCAAAAGAGTGGGGGAAGGAGGGACCGCCCAAAAGAAATGAGAAAGAAGTCGGTTGAGGCGTGACAACCAGGATTGCAGCAGCTGTGCATTGCGGCGCCCGGGGATTCCCCCTGCACTGTAACACGCCTGCATGGATCATGTGCTTATCGTGATGGTTAGCATCCAGGACATGCCATGTCCATGTGCATGAGGAACAGTCCGCACAGTTTACTAGATGGTTTTGTAGGGGGAGCGGGAACGCTGTGGTGGCTTGCACGTTGCAACGTTCCCGGGTGCACTGGACACGCACAATTGCACATGGCACTGGCACAAAAAAAACAAAATGGCGTGACGCTGAAAGCATCACGGTGGATACTGTACAGCAGATGCCAGGCGGCACATCCGATCGGTCACACGGCAGTTGCAGCGGGTCAAAGGCTAAAGGCCACGGAGGTCACATGGTGGTGCACGCAACGCCTCAGCACAACACGCTGGCTGCTCGCTAGCGCTGGCTGCATCGCTCTCACCCTGTCTGCTCTTCCCTCTAGCAAACACACGTAACCCAAACAATACGAACGCGCATCTCGCACAGGCAACTCCTCCGCCGTTTTGGCCTCTTGCACAGATGGCCCAGAAAACAGGCTGAAACACGCGCGTGCGCACACGCACACGCGACATAAAAACCACACACGCAGGCATGTGCGCACGCATGCACAAGCACTCGCCGTACTACATGGTTTGTGCCCCACAGGCCCACGCGCCTGCGCACTGTGTAAGCAGGCATGCCGCACAATCAACCTGTGCACATAATCGCACACATGGACGTTGTGAGCGATTGAATACATGCATGCGCACACGCACCCGTTGCGCTGAGAAGGGCTTTGTCGCGAGGCTACTCGCACGCCCGTGGCACCACTACTCACATGTCAAACGGATGGAAACGTCGCCGATCTGGCATGGGCCATTTGACCACAGCCTAGCAGCTGCCTGTGAACGGCACCTGAACATACTGTCTCCTGGCGTTCATCACAGGCTCAGCACACCCCCTCCAAACCATCCCAAATGCGGGTTGCACAGGCGTCCAGGGACGCCACCTCACCCTCTGCACAACTCTATTCTTGCTAGCGTACCGTCTGCTCGCTCAAGCGCTCTGCTCACAATGATGCTTGCTATGCCCCCGGTGCACCGGCACCGGCACCATACAAGGACTCAGCGCGCACACTGCACAGCCCCACGGGCGCATACTGCATGGCCCAATGCCACAACCAACAAATAATTCCAACACACCCGCTCACTCAAAACACATTTTATGCTAAGCAGGGTTTACCTGGATTCAACGCCAGACAAGCATCGTCGCCACAGATCATCACATTTGCTATGCAGGGTTAGCAGACGCCCCCCGCTTGACAGGCGGACTGACATTGTCCCATTATTGCAGCTGCGCTCTACAACCCTGGCGCCAACCCCCAACGCAGGAACTGAGGAAGCCAATTCACGCTCGCAGAAAGCGGTCCGTCATTGCTATGCAGAGCACTGCACGTGCCCCGTACTGTGCATGGGGTCCGGTCCGGCAGGCAGGCGAGCGCTCAAAAGCACTACTACGCGCTCACTACTGCCGCTTCAGCCGCGCAACAGGTGCAGCAGGCGCTCCACCTCCGCCTTGTAGTGCTTGACCACCTCGGCGCGGCGCAGCTTCATGGTGCGGGTCAGGGTGCCAGAGTCTACGCTGAGCGGCGCGTCCACCACCACCACGTGAGCCACATGGTGGTGAGGGTGGTAGTCCTCGCGCCCGGCGTTGAGCCTGCAGCGACACAAGCGTATCCAGCAATACGAGCTTCAAACATGGCCACATGCATGGCAATGATATGAGGCGGATTGAACGCATGCACCCAGGTTTGGGTTGTCAGCCGGGCGAGGGAGGCAGGCAAGGGAGGGCCTGCAGCGCGGAAAGCATGGCTGGCAGAGGTAAGACAGCCTGCTTCAATGCACATCCGTCACCCACATGCCTACATTACCTCTTCACCGTATGCAGATGGCCCACATTTCACTGATGCACCATGCCAGGGTTTCACGCTACGCTACGAATACGATGACAGAACGGCTGGGGCTGCTGCTGCTGCTTCCGTGCACGTGCATGCGCTCAGATGCGCACGCCCATACACCATGCCCTGCGAGACTGCGGACCAGGGCATGCCGTATGGGCGTACACGTGTGAGCGTATGCTTGTGCACGGAAGCAGCAGCAGCAGCAGCAGCAGCCGTTCAACACATCTATGTGCACCAGCTCAAGCGGTTCAGAGGCACAATGGGTTGTAACTTCTCCATGCAGGTGGCCATCACCGAATGCTGGTGTGGCCGCAGCCCGTGCCCCCTCCTGCGACATACCACTCGTGGGTCAAGCAGCGCTCACCGTGTGATCTCCGCCGTGACAATGTCCTGCAGCGCAGCGGCAGTAGGCGCGGCGCCGCCAAGCGTGTCCACATACTCCTTATCCACCCACACCAGCGCCCCCAGCTCGCGCTTGTCCTGTGCAGGCAGCAGCAGCAGGCGGGCACCGCATGGAGGTTTCACGTTGGTGGTGTGTGCAGTCGGCAAGTAGGTCATTCAGACAGGCAGCAGACTGTGCACCTCAAGGTGACCGAACGCCTCGGACTCGCATTGAATTGCACTGTTCGTATGATCGTATCATTAGTGTTGTGTGTGGTCAAGCCAAAAAGCGCGACGGTGTGGACATGCACTATAGTGTCTAACCAAAGAGGTGTGTCGGCAAGGGGCGTGATGGGTGACACTAAACGGACCCCAAACACTGCAACGTGAATGCATGTTAACTGTTTTCCCACCCACTTGGCCAATCAGGGCCATTCACTGATTACCCCATGCACATGATGCTTATGTACCCCTTTGCTGAATGCACATGCACATGTGCACACATACGCACGCACGCACATGCACATGTGCACGCGCATGCAACCTCCTCTCTGCCTGTTTTGTGTGTCTCCCGCCATCTTCCCCCCCCCCCCCCCCCCCCCCCCCCC